>BRYE01000015.1:13599638-13602138 GCA_030159115.1 Actinidia arguta var. hypoleuca | reverse complement strand
AAAGAACTTAATTTTGACAGAAAATTAAATAATATATTTTCAAATTCTCAAATCGTTTTCACTTCATAAAATGAATTTTTGACAACAATTTCAAAATAATTCCATAGAAAAATGACTCATTATTATATATTCTGGTGGAGTTTTGGAAATGATTTTTCAGAACTCCACCCAAATAATGTGAAATTTTTATCCATATATTAAAATTTCTAATTTTTCAAAACATATTAAAATGATTTTTTTACGCGATAAATAAGATATCACATTTTTCCCCCTTTTTCCTTGGTATTGATCAGCTAGCTTGTGAAGTTACTCTTCTTAGTTTTTCCCTTTGTTATACATCAAATTAATTAGTGGAAATAACTGCATCTTATTGTCACTTGCTATTATATTTTGCTATCACTGATGTGGATTAGGAACCAATTAACAACTTCCATATAGATAATAAAACATCAAACTAAGAATGATTGCAATAATTGAATTTGCAAACACAAGCAAGGTGGATAAGAATCTCTCTCTCTCTCTCTCTCTCTCTCTCTCTCTCTCTATATATATATATATATATATATATATATATATATATATATATATAGACACACACACACACATATATAGACCTAAAATATAATAAAATTCAGAAAAGAAATAAAATATATGGTTTGATAAGAACAGTCCCCACTCCCAACTAGAAAAACACAGCTGCAATATTTAGGCCCCGTTTGGAATAACTATTTTAGTTGATTAGTTTAACTAATTTTTAGACTAAAACTAATCTTTTAATTTTTAGCATTTTTTTTTAAAATTAGATAAAAAAATTTATATTTTAAGATTGCTCTTGTTAAGAGGAACTAAAAAACTATAAAATTTTGATCAAACGGGTAATAAAATTCATAAAAAAAAAAAAATCCAAGAACTAAAACAACTAGAAAATATCAAAAAAAAAAAAAAAAAGCCAAACATGGCCTAAATAAGCTATGTTGCTTAAGATACAACTACTTTTAACACTTTTCATTATCAGAATTATCTTTTTTCGTATAATTAAACTTTTATTTATTTCTTTTCTTTAGAGAGATAATTTTGATATTTATTAAAAAATTATATAATAAAGACACGAAGACGTGTGTCTAAATCACTATCCTAATTTAATGATCAGTTTTTAGAATTAAGTCATTATATTTAGTTTGTTTTGATAACAGCCTTATCTTTTTTCCCTCTTGTGTCATGAAACTTCTTTGTTTGGGCCAGCAAGGCATGATGGGCCCACTTGCCGAAGAATCTTTTGGTAGTGAGTTAGGTCCGCCGTTGTTTTTATTTCAATATGTGGCCTTATTCTATTGGATTTTACATGGTTAGTGGGCCCATTAAGTGTCATTCTTTGACTGGCCAGGCAAAACGTAGAAGAGCGGCTTCCTTCATTTCTCTCTCTTGACTTTTTCCTTTTGTTTTTTAATATATATATATATATAAATAATTTTTTCCCAATGATCTAATAACAACATGGAAAACTAATATGATTTTCATACTCCACCTTGTATAAAAAAACACTGTATTTAAAGATTTATTTAATAACTTCGATTTCAGATGCTTTGTTACGAATTCAGCATAAGGAATCCCATTAATCACAATTTTAAATTTTGGGAGTTGAGCCAAACCACGTCGAGATAAAATGAGACAAAATACAAAAAAAAACGTTCTATTTCAGAGTTGTCAAGCTACGGATACAAAAATAAGTAAGGCTTTTTGACAAAGTAAAATTATAGTTTTTAAAGAATACATGGGTACTATTGTAATTATAAAAAATTGAACCATGGTCCATATTTGCATCCACCCCTGAATACAAGGATTATTTTGTAATTTACATATTAATTATAAAAAGAGAAAATGAAGAGTGGAATCACTTTCCAAAATTCAATTTCTCTCCACAATATACTATTGTCACTTAGGATAGAGCCCAAGACGAATAGGTCAAAACCATGGCCAACAAACAATTGGGTCCCAATGAACCGGCCAGGTTCTGTTCTGTTCTGTTCTGTTCTGTATGCTCCAATCCCCGTCCCTGCACTCACCATTGTCCACAATTCCCATTCCCATCTTGGTTAATTAGTTCCACCAATAAATCAATTTCACCATTCCAAATGGGAGGTCATTTCTATTTTTGTGTATGTGCAATGGAGAACCCAACCGCCCCAAAATTACCCATCCTCGCACGGTCACACCCACCACCGTCCCCGAACCAAAACACACAAATCCTTTCTATTCTCCATCCCAACCTCCATCACCAGCAAAAACTTGAATTCATTGATAGTCTAATAAAACCTGAAAATCCATAAGCATATACCACCAAACATAAAGATGAGAAATCCCCAAATTCAACAACCCCAAATGGGTTGGATTTCAAAGCAAGTAACCAATTTTTTCGTTTGTGTGTGTGAGAGAGATGAGATTATACTGAACCCAATTGACAATTCTTGCCATCGGTGAATCTGAACCCAAACCGATCATC
>BRYE01000015.1:13527138-13532138 GCA_030159115.1 Actinidia arguta var. hypoleuca | reverse complement strand
CTAACCACATTTTACGTACAGTTTAATCTCAAAAATATATTTTTGTTTATTTTTTTAATGTAAATATGTCTCAATCATACAACTACATATATTCAATTAATTTAATTTTGGCCATTAATGATCTACCACTTATAAAATGAACAGTCCTACCAATGAACCCACAATGTACCCTGCACGCTGTAATAAGCCCATACCCATACCCATACCCATACCCATACCCATCACAACCCTTCCCCACTGAGTTATCTACAACGACTGAAACCACGTATAAGAATAGGAAATCAATATAATACACCTCAAAAAAATAGCGCATATACAAGGCAAGTCCTGAGTTTTTCGAATCCTAGACGAACTTATAATATGGGAGCCCTCTATATTATTTGAAATTTTTAAAAAGATAAGTATAAATTTTGAAAAGTCTTCATTTCAAGAATTTAGAAGGATATAACATGACCTTGTGCTGTGTTTTTACGGAGAGAAAGAAGAATATTGGTTGTGCTGTATTTTATTCCATTCAACATATCAAATGGATATGGATAGAAGGTTTACATTAAAAAAATCAAAAAGTATATGGTTTTAATAAAAAAAAATTAGAGTTTTTTTTGTAAATCGGTTAAAACATTTAGAGCTTTTATCAAGCCATATCAAAAATCTGTTGTAAAACTAATTCCTCATTCCTCTCTGTAACTAAACTCTGTTTTCTTTTCTTTCCCATTTTTCTGTTTTCTGTATTGCAACAGATTCTTGAATCTGAATTGCATTTTCTATATAGCAATATTCTATTACATTTCTGTTAACTGACTTCCCTATATATATAAGGGAAACTGATCACTCGATGATAATAAAAATTTTCTTCTCTTCTTTCTCTCAATCTCTGTTTTGTTCAATATGATATCAGAGCAGTAAAAATTCTTTTCTTCTTCAAGATCATTAATTGATCTCCTTCTTCTTTCTTGATTGCTATGGATTCTCAGAATTCTGATAAATGGTGATTTTATTATCATTGGTCCCTATAGTTCAATCAAATTTTAACTTTGGTCCCTAATAATAACCATGTGAAGAGTATTGGCTGAGAAACTACATTGAAACTATATTAAAATTGTAGGGTCAAATTACAAGGAATAATGCTGAGATTCATCCTATTGTTTAACAAAGAAAAAAGAGAAAATAAATAAATAAAATGCAATACGTTTCTCGTGCTTGATAGAATGTCCATAATAACAATAATCGCGCGTGTATCATGGGCTTGGTTTTCATATAGCTAATTTTACTTTGCAAAAAGCCTATTATATTTCATGTTTGACCTCAAACTTAAGTTTTAAATATTTATTTTGGTTTTGAAACAAAATATACCTGTTTTGATACCATGAGAAAGTATTATCCATTAACTAATCGAAAAGCTTAAGTTGTTAAAGAGATAAGCAATTTTATTATTTATAATATACTCAACACTCTATAGGCCAAATATTTGGACTGCACAGTGAATTTTAATAATTTTGGATTTCATTTTGATGATTCAAATCGTTCATATTGTAGATTTCGTTGTGAGAATTAATGCTATAAAAAATTATATTGATCGGATAAAAATCGATATTCATTTAGTACTACTATTTTATAAATTAATAAATGAGTGTATCACACATATTATACCAATTTATCTTGATATAAATTGATATTGATTGACCATAATATGTATCCGATTGACTTGATTTTTTACAGTATGAAAATTCTTGATGAAATCTATAATGTAAGCTGTTTAGATCATCAAAAAATATAATAAAAATGGTCTGAAATTTTTAGCCTACACCGGTGTAATTCAAAATTAGATTGCAAAGAAACCTGCAGGCCTATTAAATAAAGTCTCTCTCTCTCTCTCTCTCTAAAAGCCATCTTTCTATATGAACTCATAGACATGGACATTAATATTTGTAGATGAAGTGATAGAGCAGAAGAGATTAAGGGTGTCCTCGAAAGAGCTACTGAGGAAACATGGTGATCCCAAATGTTCTTCACATGAACACAGGCGATGGAGAAACTAGCTATGCCAGTAACTCAACCCAGCAGGTCTCTCTCTCTCTCTCTCATCAAACTTTTAGTAATTATTAGGGATTTTCAATAAGTATTACTTATTGAAAATTAGGGACCAATGAGTTCAAGATTCTCAAACAGGCGATGGACCAATGAGTACAAGATTGAGTTCTATCCATTTTTATTTAGGACAACCAAGTTTTAATTTTTAAAATTATGGACCAATGAGCTCAAGATTCTCAAATAGATATTTGTTTTCATTTATACATTTTTATTTTAATCAATATATTTCTTTTAGTCTATGTCCATTTTAGTTCAATTTTTTAGTTTTTAAATTTAAAATATTTTTATTTTTTTAACTACAATTTATTCAAAAAATATAATATTTTTTATCTATATTAATATTATTATTTATTACACATACAGTTACTATACTAGTCCATATTTAAAATACATATGTAATTTTCTCGGTTACTACATTCACATTTCGTCTTTTAGTTTTCTATCGTTTTTGAAAAAATAATATGCTATTAAAGTGTTTTTCATCTTCAAACAAAAATTATACGAAACATATGAAATTTTTTTTGTATATATAATTATTAAAATATTTGTACTACAAGATATTATAGTTGGTTAAGATATTGTAATGCTAGAATTTATATAAAATTATGAAAATAAATTAGTAATTGATTATAAAAATGAGTTGAAATTGGGTTTTAACGTATAAAAGTGGAATATATCATGCCATTGTATTTTTTTCTTCTGGAGTATTCTTTTATTCATTAATTTAATATCTCATATATATTTTTTTATTTATTCGTCATGACTCGTTAAAACTAAGGACATAAAAGGAGGATAACAAATGTTATTATTGAGTTTTAAACTTAACTATACCAATTTTTATAAAATGGAACTTAATTGTCTAAATAAAAAATTGATAGGACTCAATGATCCTTTGCCATGCAAATTACTGCTTATTAGGAATTTTTCCTACTTACTATTTAGTTTTCTTTTTGTCCTTTTCCACTTTTTTCTTTTTTCTTTTCTTTTTTCAACTTTTAACTAGAAAAAAGCTAAAAGCGAATGTTTTGTAAAACTTCAAAATAATGCTTAACTTTTTTTTTTTTTAACTTTTGGAGGGGTGGTTTAAGTAGATTTTCAGAAGCAGCATAGGGATTGCTTCTCTAAAAAAGCTTTAGCAGAATTTAAAATTTGTGTTTTAAGCTTTACCAAACGTGGACGAAGTAAATAAAAATTAAATTATTATATTGGCATTAACTTTATTGCGATAGGTTGAAACAGAAGAACCAACTGCTTTAAATGAGACTCATCTCACTGTCTAATCTAATCATATTATGGGTAATACCTCTTCCGTTCCATATTGCTAGTTCTTTTTGAAAAATTCAACTTTTTAAAAAACACATAATTATTATATCTAATTTATATTGGCTTTCTAGTTTCACTCCTATAATCATTGTTTTTAACTTTTTATTTTGATTGAGATATATATAAAAAAAAAAGGATACGCAAAAGGGTCAAATTGCATAGTTTTCTTTTGTTGATTTTTGGAAATGGATAAATACTCTTCAGAGAAAGGTTCTATTGAAGGCACGGCCGGTTCTAGAAGACGCCCTCAAAGAGCTGTACACATATCATGGGCTCTCGACCCAATGCTTAAAAATAGCAGATTTGGGCTGTTCTTCAGGTCCCAATACCTTTTTGTTCATGTCTGAAATTATTGACACCCTTCATGGCTTGTCCAAGCAAAGTAATTGCACAGCACCTGAGCTCCAAATCTACCTAAATGATCTACCTGGAAATGACTTCAACACAATTTTCAAGTCAATGCCAACATTCTACAACAACCTTAAAGAAGAGGAGCGAGAAGATGGGTCGGGTCGGGTTTGTTTCGTAGCCGGTGTACCGGGTTCTTTTTATGATAGGCTTTTTCCAAGCAACAGCCTACACTTTGCTCATTCATCTTACTGTCTTCATTGGCTCTCTCAGGTAATACTTCTCACCAATAAACGTTTTTAGAAAAGTACCTGGTTCTTTCAATGATAGGGTATATTAGATTGATTCTGTTTTTTGGGATTTTTTAGTTACTTTTATTTTTGATTTTTTTCGCTTTTAGAGAACATTTTTATCGTTTGATCAAATTTTTATTTTTTTCAGTTCTTTTTGACGAGAAGAATCCGAAAATGTAAAAAATTTCAGCTAAATTTGAAAAAAGTTCACAAAAGGCGATTTTTTTTATCCTTGTCCTAAGTGAACTCTTTTTCAAATTAGATAAAAAAAATTACATTTTCAGACTCCTCTCCTTAAGAGGAATTAAAAATAAAAAAAACTTTAGTTTTGTCCATTCTATTCATTATTATCCCCAAGATTTTATATTTTTACTCTTTGGTGAAAAAAGTTCACTAAAAACAAAAAACTCAAAAAACTAAAACAACTAAAAAAAACTTACTCCAAATGGGTACACCGTACTTTTTAGTTTCAGATTTTCTTTTTTAAATACTATTTTAGGAAACATAGTCTTTTTGAGATCAGAAGTGCAAAACATAAAAGGGTAAATTACACTTTGCGCGCAACATTTTACTTTCAAAAACAACAACGAAATCATGGGTAAATTAAAGTCCAAACTGTGTGTGTGTGTGTTTGGTAATTGAAGACTCCAATGTTTAACAAATTGATATGTAATAGGTTCCTGAAAATCTAGAGAACAAAGGGAACATATGCATTGCAAGGACAAGTCCTCCAAGGGTGTATGAAGCATACAAGAAGCAGTTCCGAAAGGACTTTTCAAAATTTCTAAGCTTGCGGTCTCAGGAAATGGTTCCTGGTGGGTGGATGGTTCTAACGTTAGTTTGCAGAAGTATGGAAGATCCTACTAGCAAAGATTGGACTGTTTGGGAATTGCTTGCAAAAGCACTTCTTGATTTGGTGTCTGAGGTTTGATCCTTTCATATTGC
>BRYE01000015.1:13517138-13519638 GCA_030159115.1 Actinidia arguta var. hypoleuca | reverse complement strand
AAATTTTAAGTGCCCAATAAAATGTAAATTAAAAATTTAAGTGACAATTTTGTTACTTCAAATTTTAAGTGTATGTGTGCTACCGTAGTACACTACCTCCGCCACCACCAATCATCTCTAGGGGTGGTGGCAATTAATGCCCAGGAGTGGTACAAAGACCCCCTCTCATTTTCTTGGTATTATTATTAGTACCCTACCTATAGATAGAATATATCAATTACCCACTTGCACTATATAATTGCATTGGAACTCACCTTAAATTAATTTCCAATGGTTAGATACTTTATTTTTACAAACGTATCCCCATATCCCCACTAATTGACTTCAGAAAAATATCATAATAATGGAAAAAAAGAAAAACTATCATATATTCCCGCCACCGCAGCCGCCCACCCCCTCCATCACCACCGCCAATAAATATTTTCTCTATTCAGCTAATCTTTCAACTCCGTTACATAATTTTTCAACTTGGATTAAATAGGAAATGCACAAGATAAATTCAAAAACATGACAATTTACCCTAAAATCTTGTGTATTCCATCTTCTAATTTGTTGATTCTTGAACAGATCAAGTTCACACCACGGTCATTTTTGTCATATGATCGATTTTGTTAAGTTCGTTGAAATTTGTAATTTTGATGTTTCAAGTCTTTTCTAGGCCACATGCACGCAATTCGATCTTATATTTTTTTATACATAAAAAACAATGAAGTACTGTAAATAATAAATAATTACATAACAGTCGGGTTTTTATATTGAATCGTAACTAACCTCTAAAATTATGGAATGGCCCATGTTGTAAGTTCATTCATTTTCAGAATTGAAACCAGAACTAGAACCGATGTCATAAAAACCAAACCACACTACTAACACAATAAAACTATTTCATATATTTTAGATTGGTTCGATTTCGAGTAAAACCACAAATTGAACCGAATCGTACCGTTCTCCAAACTAATTTGTTCAAAACTTGGAACTAATTCAATCCAAACATAAAAAATATCAAATCAATTCATGTTCCAGTTTCGAACAACGATTTTGGTAAGTAAATTTCTTATTATACAATTATCGTATTACTTAACACAATTCATTCACTCCATATCCAAAATTTAACAAACTGAATAACAAATAATCTATGACATAAATATATAATGTAGTTTCTCAAATAAAAAAAATATAAAATATAGTCAGACAATATTCAAGACAATATAAAGGAACAAAACAAATTAAGATGTAAAAAACATAAATGTAAAACTATTAAAAAAATATTTTGTTAATATTATCCGGTTTGATTCGATTCAGAACTCGAACCTAACTCACCAATTTGAACCGATCAATGCAGTTTTCAAAATTTTAGAATTGAAACCGAACCAACTATTAAAAAATTGAACCAAATCGGACTGTTCGAATTGATTCGGATTGATTTTTCGATTCACCCGGTTTTTCTGGCCAACACTGTTTATGAGATTGGATTGAAATGAAAAAAAGAAAAAGAAAGATAAACTGTGACATGGCACGTCCAATTCATTTGTTTTCTGACTCAATTTTTTTGGTGAAATTGATTTTATAAGCTCCTTTTGACCAATTCCTTGGCCGGCCCTTCGCTCTTGACTTGGACACATCACGTGACCTCTCTCTGCTCCCCATGCTATGCCCATTACATCCACACAGAGAGAGAGAGAGAGAGAGAGAGAGAATGGCTAACAAAAGTGATGTTTGCAAGTTGATAAATGGCTGATTTTCACAAGCGTTAGATTTGTCCTTAACCAGCTGTTTCTTGAGCAACTTCCAAGGATTTAGTCTTTTAGATTTATGGACAAATAAGGCCCTTCCCCCGCTATTAATAACTGCAAATAAGAAGTATTCAAATAAAGTTTCTAAAAAAATAGTTTTTCTATCATTATTTTTTTTAAAAACCGAGTTTTGAATATGATTTTTTGACAACTTTGAATCGAAATCGATGAGATTTAGGTTTATCTTTTTTGATAAAACAAAGTAAGAATATCTTCTCAGCCACAAAAGTTTTTCAATAATATAAAAACATTATTCAAAACAGATAAAAGATGAATAAAAAATTGTCATTCAATCTCATATTGGTTAAAATATCAAATATCATAGACTTATTTACTACGGAGTTCGTGTGATACAGTACTCATTTTTATAACATTTTTAAATTTTATTGGTCCCAGAAGGGTTAATTTTTTTTTCTTTTTAGATATTTTAGTCTAATTTTTTATTCTTTGTTTGGGATAAGTTTTTTTGCTGTCAATTTGAGTTTTTTTTAAAAGGTTTTTTCTATCGAAAAACTAGTTTATCAGAAACTAAACTTAATTTTTTTAGATACCCAAACAACAAAATTAGTTTTTTTATCTCACTTTAGCTAAAGAAGACAAAAAAAAAAAAAACTTGATTTTTTTAGCTATTCAAACAGGACCTTAGTTTATAAACAGAAAGTAAAAGTTACTTGAAAAAACAAAAAAATCATGTTAGATTGAATCAA
>BRYE01000015.1:13487138-13489638 GCA_030159115.1 Actinidia arguta var. hypoleuca | reverse complement strand
ATGATGGGTGATGCGAGGGAGTGATACCTATCCCAACGTCCCATCATGTGCTTATGTCTTGGAAAGCACTTGTTTAATATTTAATTTAGTCAAAAAATAGGATTAACTCAAGTGATTATGAGAGGTGTAATGGTTAATTAATTAACTTAATTAACTATTAGTAAAACTTTAATTAAATATTATATATCATTTGTTTTTAAATATTGTGATCAGGGTAAGGAGTGTGTCATTCATCTGGAACCAAAGTAAAGTTAAAATAGCCAAATTTTGTATAATAAGATGAGCAATCAACTCAAAGCCTAGTTATGGTCCTTAACTAGTAGTATCAGAGTAAGGTTGGGTGATGTGTGTTGGAACACTTTATTTTTAAAGAGAAAGATGGGTTAAGCGTCAACACCTGGGTTTTAAGAAGAAAGATGGACTAGACCTAACAAGTGGTTAAAAATAGAGGAACATGAACCTTATAGAGAGTACAAATGGATCAGAACTAGATAACGTGGAACATTTCAACATCTTTAAACAACCTCACATGAAATTTGTGGCAACTTTTGCTAGGAATAAATTAAATTGCTAATATTCAATGCAACAGTGATATCGTTCTCCTTGGTGTTGTTAATCGATAAAAGAATATCGGAAGTGGAAGAGGGTTGGAATCCTACTCATTGTCCTAACTAAATCAACAATGTGATTTTGGGTATGGCAAAATGAAATTTCTCAGTTGTTGGTCATATTGTTTCCATGAATTATGGAAACTCATTTTTTGAATAACCACGATAAGTTATGGAAACGCATCGATCGATTGTTAAAGTTTTATTTTTCTTGTGATTTGAGAGGCTTATTTTAAGTTAATTTGTCGGGTTATTGGAAATCAATGATAGTTAGGTGATTTATTAACAGATTTTATAGGATTGAATTTTGAGAAGTCATAATTGTTTCAAATTTCTTAAGCCACCCTTGCGTCCGAACGTTATAGCTGTGCTTAGGCCATGTTTGTCCTAGATTTCTTTATCTGTGTTTGAACAAAGAAAACTCTTTTTTTTGTGTCTTGGCCTGTTTAGAGTTAGTTTTTTTGTTGGGTGGATAAATTTTTAGCCTGGTTTTTCAATGCCTGTTTTTTGCCTAAATTTTTTAATAAACTCAGCAACAATTATTGATTTCTTACTAAATATTCATGGATATATACAACAATAGATGATTTTTTAGCCATTCCCCCCCCCCCCCCCAAAAAAAAAAAAAAATAATAATAATAATAATAATAATAAAGTTAATTAATTAATTTTTTATCTCACTTTTTATTATATTGGGATAATTGGAATAGGGTCCTCACCAGTGGAGTTAACCTCAAATTAATTCTTAAGGTTTTGTTTCACTAAAAAAAGTATTGATTTTATGTAAAAATGCGGAGAGATGGTGAGATAAGAGAGAAAGTGAGGATCGTTTTTTTATTTTTAATCTGAGAGAAATTCTTGTTTATGTTCAGGTGATGAATTCTGGGAGTATTTTTTGGAAGATTTAAATGGGTTTTGTTTGGGTCAGGTTTTATTTGAGTATAAGCTCGATTCTCAAAATTGAAATCCAAATGCCCCTCTTATATTTGTTATTAATTTCATGCCTAAATTATTATGAACATGTTTAGAGCCTTGTTGTACTTGTCATGACCACCTATCTCTTCAGATAAGGATGTAAACTATGACTATTGAAAAGGATGTTTCCTTTGTCATGTTATATCAAAAATCAACTGTGATTTTTGGATTTAAATAGATGGGTCAAAACTTAATTAAAATACTCTAAGAAAGCTACTGTAGTGTGACTACGAAAGCGGTTTACTACAAATGAGAGAGAGAGAGAGAGAGAGAGAGAGAGGGTTTTTTTTCCAAGTGTTTTCTAGGTGTGATTCTCCTAATTTGTAGGTTAGTTTACAAGTTGGACTATAACTTGAAGTAATGAGAGGTAGGTGGACTTTGCCCTTGGTTGGTTTGAATTGTAGTAGAAGAGAGGATTACCAAATGAAATTACATTGCAATTACCCAATTAGAAGGGCAAACTAGAAAATTGTTCCAACACTTCGGCACCATTTAGGGGTTTTGTGGTCGGAAAATATCGGGAGATATATGACGTACTTGAATTTTGACTGCATGATATCAATTATTACTAATTAGATGATATCGATCAACAACGGAGGCTGAACTACATTTAGACCGAGAAGGACTATGGCCCCTCTCACTGTATAAATCCTCTATATATAATATGTACTAGGTGTGTCTAGCAATAATTATATTAATGACACCTTTCTCGCATTTTTTAGAATTTTTTTCATTCAATTATTTTTTATTTTTTGAATGTCCTAATCTAATAAAGTCACGAGCTTGATTGTGCACTACTACAACAAGTGCACTACCATAAACAAATTTAAGCATCACTATGGCTATAAAATCATTTTCAGTGAGATTTGAGATGATTTAGAATAAAATCATTTCGTTGAAAAAGAATATGCATCATT
>BRYE01000015.1:13424638-13434638 GCA_030159115.1 Actinidia arguta var. hypoleuca | reverse complement strand
TACCCATAGATAAACTCACGCCAACATCTCTGTTGAGCTCAAGTGACATTTTAACAAACATGTTCTTGACTTGTTACAATGGGACAAATCCCAAATTACCAATGACCATCATTGAGGAATGCTTTTTCTGTGCACAACTTTGATTTTACACTTTTTAATTGGCATGCTTGATCAATTTGCTGGAACCCACATATTGGATTCCGGATTAATTATGCGTTGCCCCTTTAAAGTATCATTGTGTTCCCGCTTTATCCCTAAATCTATTATTTTTCTCACACTTTCCCCGTTTTAACTTGGATGCAATCAGGCCCAATCACTAACTTATGTCCAATTATCCAACGGAAAATGACATTTGGTGCCTACGTAGCACCGTGTAGGCCAAGTGGAAATCCAAACTCTAATCCACTTTTCCAAACCTAGGTGGTGCCACGTGTTTAATTCTGTAAACAATTAGATGGAGGTTAATGACTGGGGGTGAGCTAAAGGGGCAATGGGATAAAGTTATTTGTTTAAGGGATGAAGTGGGAATCAGTCAATACTTTAAGTGAGAAAGTGAAATTAACCCATTGGATTCACCATCAACTTTAGTTACTTACAACCTTAAATAATACTTCATGTAGGTTTCTTCTAAAGTTTGGAAGTTCGAATTTTTTTTGGTTAACAAGTAGCTCTTGCGAGTGAATGATGATATAGTATTAACTATTAATTCACTGGCCAACTGGGACCACACAGTTAATCATTTGAAATTTGAATTTGTTAGTTACACTAATGAAAATTTAAGAATTCTAAGAAATAACTCAGTTGGTAAAAATTTAGCATTGTGTTAGGGGGTCGATTTTCAATTCGAGTTGGTAAAGGTCTAGCATTGTGTTAGGGGGTCAATTTCCAATTTGAGTTGGTAAAAATCTCTCTCGCACCACAATTGGACTGCGTGGAGACACTGCATGTGCTATAAAAAATTAAAATTAATAAAATAAAATTTTGAGAATTGGGAACAGTTGGAAGACACCTATTAGCAACATGTGAAATGCAAGGTTGATTTGCCATCTTGTGATAAAAGTGGGTATAAAAGTTCAAAAAGGATAAGTTTCATGTGTTTGTTACTTGTGAGGTGAAAGAGAAAGGATAGGGAAATTTTAATTTAACCTTCCTATTTATGTTTATGAAATTATTTTTCGTCTCTCAATCTTTGACACCACATAAAAGATTTTTCTTCATTTTCCTTTTTTCAAAATTTAATTAAGGAAACATATTAGACCAGAAAAAAATTTGTTCCTACAAGCATGTTGAGCAAATTTTAAGGAACAATAACCATTAATTCATTAGGTATCTAGTAGGGGTGTCCAAAATACCCGTCGGACCCGAGTACCGAACCGAACTGACCTTATTTGGTCGGGTTGGTTCAGTTCTACCATCTCCTAGGTTCGATGCTCGATCTAAAAATTATAGACCCGTCCGATTTGGTTCTCGAGTCTATAATTTTTTTTCCAGACCCGACCTGACCCGAAGAAGAATCAAATACGAAATCGATATATAGACCCGAGAATATATTAATACAGTTCTCGAGGTGGTTCGATTTGTATTATTTTAAATTATGTTGGATGTTGGTTTGTATTGTTGTAAAAAATATGTTATTGTGTAAGAGTCATATGTATTTTTTAGTGTTCAGCAAAATTTTAAATGAATCGGGTTAACCCGATCCGAATCAGACTTGACCCGGCTTAACCCGAACTCGAAAGAATCGAAGAACCGAACCGTTCGGTTCTGTTCTTTTGGATGGTCAGGTCGGTTCCGGGTCTAAAAATTTAAAACCGTGGATGGTCGGGACGGTTCTGAGTCTGACTCAGACCCGACCCATGCCCACCCCTAGTACCTAGTACCTACTTGTTTCCAAAAATTTCGAGAATCTTTAATTTCTTCACAAGTGTTTCAAAGTTTTACGGCTTCTATGTACCCTATCACATCTTCAAAGATCACTTAGTCTAAAGTTATAAACCCTAATTATCTAATTACAACTTTTTTAAAAAAAAAAAAAAAAAAGTTGCCCTAATTATAGCTTTAGGGTCAAAAAAACAAATAAAATACACGCAATATTTTAAAAAATATGCTAAATTTGGTTGCAGATAAGCACCAATTCTCATCTCATGCATGGTGGGTGCCAGTTGATAAGCACCAACTCTCATCTCATGCCCACGTTAAGATATTCGGCCATGCTTATTTTAGAAAGTATATTTAGTAATATATATATTTATATGTATGTATAGTATATGGTTCATTTGTTTTTATTTGGTGTGATAAGCAATTGGAAAAAGCCGTGGGTGAATTGAATACGAGCTGTTGCTTTTCAAATTCCCTTTCACTTCGAATTTGGAAAGTGACGTTGGACTCAGCAGTCTAACCTACCAATTTGGAGGCTTTTACTTGTGAAGAAAAAAGTCGTGGCACATACCAAACTTTAGTGATGTGTGTCTAGATTACCACTACCCATCACATCACATTCCTTTTTACAGATTCCAAAATCTCCATTTCAAAGTTCGATCATGCTTTTAGGGCACATATGAGATATTTACTAATAATTATTCAACGCTACTGCTACCGGAGTAACACTTGGCATTTAAATGTAATACTCACAATTAATTGCGTAATGATAAATTTTACGGGTAGAACATAATACTCAAATTTATTAAGTAATTGATAGACAAATGATGACCTACAATATATATGTTGCGGTCTATCTTTAATTGAGAATACAACATAATACTCCGAAATTACCGAATAATATTCCAATATTTACATTTTCTTTTTTCAGTTGCTCTCATTTTTTCCCCTCTTGTTTAGTAATCTAATTTTTATTTATATATGTAAGACCTAAGACTCAACCTATAAGACTCAACCTATATATCTAGGACTTTTATTTTGTCAATTTTTTGAACTTTTACTGTGATATTTTCTCCGTATCGTTGCCATCTAGAACTTTCATTTTTCAAAATCATTTTCAAACTTTTCACGCACACATAAATCTTACATTTTTAACAAGTCCAATCACACATCCGTGTTACACTTATCCAAATTTAAATGCAATAACATACTATATAAATATTTAAAACCGCCAATAAAAAACTATTATTGAAATCATTCGCATGTCTTTATTATAAATAATGCTTATAATTATTAGCATAAACCTTGACTCAAATGTATTTTTTTTTTTTTTTTTTTTATAAATGGTTACTGCAGGTGTCGACACCTAAGACCAGTAACTAATTGCCTCCATGAGGTGTCAACACCTGAAAATAAAGTGTCGACACCTGAGGACAGTAACCAAATGCAACATAATGTGTCGACACCTGGCTCACGGTCACATACAATTCATCATTTTAAAATTTTGCATCAATAGGCTAGATATAGACTATTAACAACAACCCCAAAGTAAAACCAAAATAAACGAATTCAAGCAATGAAAGCTCCACCACAATGGTGATGCTTGAAATTTTGAATTGCTCCGATCTCAATTCTTCTTGGCTCAAAACGAAACCCCCATCGAGTAGATGATTTCTCTCCAAATGATCACCACTTGAATCACATCTCATTCACCTAGATCTAAGTTCAAATACTCACAACCCTAGATAGAGAGAGAAAAGGAAGAAGAAGAGAAATAAATGTTAAAAATTAATGAATTTAGGAAGGATTAGGTTAAGACAATAAATGATGTTTGGGCCTTGAGCCTTGCTTGGCCCAAGCACAAATTCAAACTAATCTTGGGTCCAATTAATTTGGTCTAATCAAAATCCAACTCAAATTAAATAGATCCAACAATACCGAAACCCACAACGACATATATACACACAAAGAATGATGACATCATAAATAAAATATTTTGAAACCTTACATTCGGTCTTGCCCAACAGGTAGGCTCACGGGTTTGTTTCTAGGCTCTATACCTAAAATGTGCCTCTAAGGCGTTGAAAGTGTTTGTTGATACTAGACATCGTTTCCATCCGAAATGGGATGCCATCAGCAGCTTGGCACGAGGGCAATGTAACCCTGACCTTGGCATGTCAATCATCTCGAAGTTTTGTCATAATAATCATTTTTATTAGGGTTACTAATTCTAACTTTAATACTATATGGGATATATGTGCTTCCGACTCCATATGTAAGTATTCTCAAAGGGCAAGCTTAACGGGTTTATCTCTTTAGGCTCTAAGCACTTAAGACATACGGCTCCTAACTTTGATATCATATAGGATGCGTGACGACTTGGTTCCGATATTATGTAAGATGAACTATTGACCTCCCATCTAAAAGTATTGTTCGCGTTGGTCCAATCAACAGCTAACCTCACGTATTTGTTACTCTAAGTTATATCTTCTAATCTCTTAGTCTAAAAGACGCCTCCAAGTTAATTAAACGTGTAATGTCTCTCTAGGCTCTAAGTACTTGAGGCGTACGCCTCCTAACTTTGATATCATATAGGATGCGTGACGATTTTGTTCCGATGTTATGTAAGATGAACTATTGACCTCTCACTTAAAAGTATTGTTCGCATTGGTCCAATCAACAACTAACCTCATGTATTTGTTACTCTAAGTTACGTCTTCTAGTCTCTTAGTCTAAAAGACGCCTCTAAGTTAATTAAACGTGTAATTTGTTTTTTTTTTTTATCTTGGACAATATCTTATAAAATTTTCAATCTTATTGGATCAACAATATTGACTTGTATTTTAGATGAAAGTTTTCAGATGTGGCCACTATTGATAACATTAAAAATGAGATAGTGGCAAAAATTAGGCCAATTCCTCTCTCTCTCTCTCTCTCTCTCTCTCTTCGCTTAAACTACTTGCACTTGCCAGTTGCAGTGCATTCATGCATATAATAATGTGTTAACGTGGTGATCATATCACATAATTATTGTACCACAAAAAGGGTAAAATAAAAAATTTAAATCATATACAAAGGTGTAGCATAAGCTTCTCGTGTTAATCTCATTCCACGTAGGCCACTCATAACCAAACAAAAAAAAATATTCTTTATTTTTTTTAATTTTTTTCATATATTCTTTATTTTCCTTTTCATAATATAAAATTCAAATATTATAAGAAAGGGCCTGACTTTCTGTCTTTTCTCATAACTTATTTGGTGTGAAGATGCTTTAACTGGAAAAGTTCAATCAAAAAAATGTTATATATATTTTTTAGTTTCTGGGTATTTATTTAATTTATTTTTTTTGCAACTATATTTGTCTGGAGTTGCTTGATTTCGAGTCAAAAAATTTAGTTTGTGGGTATTTATTTTTTTTGCAACAATATCTTTATAAGTTATTTACTATTATATTTTTGTTATTTTATTACATCCTATGAACATTTTTTAATTTGTTATTTGATGACTCACATTTTACAATAAAATTTGGATTAGTTAAAAGTGTTACAAGACAAAAATAATCTATTTATATAAATAAAATCGAGCTGAGCTCACCTAAGCTTAAGCTTAGCTTATTTAGTAAACGAGGCTTAGCTCGTTTATGAATCAAATGAGTTTTGAATGAGCTCATAATGAGTCGAATTTCGAATTGTTCACCCACAACTTCGTTCATGCACATTTTTTTTCAACGTAGCCGCAATAAGGGATTAATTATTAATAACTATAGTTACGAATTTATGAGCAAGTTTATGGTGATGAAAGTTACATTTATATAAATAAAATTCAAAAGTCAAACCCTAAGCCATAATTCCATGAAATTTTATCTTAGTTTGGTTTAAACCTAAATAGATTAGGCTCTCCTAAAAAAGTCAATATTACAATGAGCTGTTTTAAACTACTGACTAAGCAATCTAATCAGCATTATCACATGATGGTTACTAAAACACTCCAACTAGATACAATTTTTGGTGCCTTCATTTAGATTATTTGTTTGAAAAAAGCTGAGTTATTTATGGTGTTTGATATCAATTTTAAATAAATAGGTATTTAGCCTTTTCATTTTATTTGACTTAAAAAATTGGCATTTATTTTTAAATTATTTGAAAATCTTAAAATATTATGACCAAAAGAACACGTATTATTTGTACTTAATTACAGGAAAACGCTTTTAAAAGAAATCGTCGTAGAACCTGTAAGGACAATTTGAATATTTATTTTCCAAAAATTAAGCTATTTGATGTTAGAAAATATTATTGAAACATGCTTTAAAAGAAAAGGGTTGATCAAGTAGAGTATTAGACACTCTTTCCTTAATACAGATTCGCCCCCCCAGGTGCTCATGGGTCTAACGGGCGTCTATCTCTAAGATAAACTGATCACGACATTGAATAAGTAGCACTACAATATTCAGGTCCAGCGGATGCAAACATTAGATTCTACTCTCTCTCCATGTACGGTATGAATGCAATATGAATGATAGAAATCAACAAGAAATTTATGTCCAATTCTACTCAGAATTATGACATTTAATTACATACAAAAACCTACAGTGTTTTTGATAAAAATTAATATGGCATGATCAATAGTATTTTCTATATAAGAAATTATTGTAATTCTGTAGAATTTTATCACTGAAATTCAACACAAAAATATATAAAAAATTGGTTGAATTTACACTGAAATTCACCATAACAATTACTGAAATTATATATACCGGATAAAATACAGAATGAACCGGATAAAATAAAACATGGATTGAAATTCTTACAGAATTTCAAGTCTGGAAGTCAGAAAAAATTAATCAGAAAGTACACCGAATCTGTTGTAAAAAACTCGCCAAAATCTGGTGTCGGAAGCCTGCCAAAATTTGAACAGAACTTCGTCTTCGTCGGAAAGGAGAGAGAAAGCGAGAAGAGGCAGAAAACGGACTAAAAGCACTGATAAAACATAAGGAGAATTTTCTTTATATAGAAAAATTCGCACCCCTTCGAAATGGTGTCAGCCAAACACACCCTTAAGAGGAGTTGCAACTCTTCACAGCCAAACATGGCCTTAAGGGGAGTTGCAACTATTTGAATTTAAATTTTAAATTCAAAACTAAAAATAATTATTAAATAGGCCCAAATTTTTTAATATTATTAATTTACATTCACACCCGTCCTGAGCCGAACAGAGAAGCGCGCGCGTGTGGGGTAATGGGTCAAACTATGGGTTACCTAGGTCATTCCTCTTTCACAAAAGTAGGGTGCCCCTTGGGGCTCAAACCCTTAACCAAATTTAGGCTTTATATTTCCATCACTTTTCTCATAAAAAATCAATGTGGGATTAACCTTTAGTTTCACCTATTATCCATACTTATGGTACCTACTTTGGAAGTCATTGTCTCATTCAAATCTCTATGGATTTGAGCAAATAAATGTTTGTTCTTCATCTCCTCATGGAGGAGAACACAAAGTAACTTGGATTCACTAAAAAAGACATGTGAGTCCCACCCTAAATTTAGCTCAAAATTGGTGTATTCACCAAATATTCCAACATTTGACATCTTATTAAACCAAACAATTTTTTTTTCATAACTTATAAAAGTTGTACCAAATAAATTTATAATTTATTTAAATTTTTAAGTTAGTAATCTAAAATTAAATCTTAATTATAAAATAAATGATACCAAACATGTCATTTTCAATATACTTTTTTTCAATGTGTACATTTGAGCTGAGGGTGAGAAAAAAGTGTGTAATTTTTTTTTTCTTTTACCAAATTAGTCACTTGACCAAGAATACAAAAATAAATCATTGCACTATTTTTTTATATTATCTCCTATTTCATGAAAGAAAATAGAAAACTATACCTTTAATATTGAAAAAAATTGCTCCCCAATATTCTTGTCTAACTTAATTGGGTCTCAGAAAGACTAATCTAGATGTTCTGAAATTAATGATTGCATGTCCTAAGGGAACTTGAATAATTCACCGGTCGAGTTACCCCTGAAAATTTTAATTTTAATTTTGAAATTTCTGTCATATTTTTTCCAAAATACAAAATTAGAAGTCCATGTGGCTAAATGACTAAATGGTCATCTAATGAGAAAAAGAAGGAAAAGAAATGGAAAAACAAGAGTTTTGGCAACTTGGTAATGATGAACAAAAGTAAAAGCCAATATCATTTTTTAATAGATTTTAGGAACTTAAAATAAGATACAAATGTGTTTGGGTTACCTTTGTGTAAGCCTTGACATATAGTTAAACCTGTTTAATTAAATAAGTTGTTAAATAGTTTTTTGTTTTAAATCACTGACTAAGCAATCTTATAAGCATTATCATATATGGTGTTTGATATCAATTTTAAATAATAAGTTATTTAGCCTTTTTACCTTATTTGACTTAAAAAAGTGAGATTTATTTTTAAATTATTTGAAGATCTTAAAATATTATGACCAAAAAAAACACGTATTATTTGTACTTAATTACAGGAAAACTCTTAAAAGAAATCGTAAAATTAAGCTATTTGATATCTTATTTAACTAAACAAATTATTTTTTTAATAACTTATAAAAGTTGTACCAAATAAATTTATAATTTATTTAACTTTTTAAATTAGTAATCTAAAATTAAATCTTATTTATGAAATAAGCGATACCAAACAGGTCCTTTTCAATATACTTTTTTTCAATGTGTAAACTTGAGCTGAGGGTGAGAAAAAAGTGTGTAATTTTTTTTTTTTTTACCAAATTAGTCACTTTGACCAAGAATACAAAAATAAATCATTGCGGTATTTTTTTATATTATCTCCTATTTCAGAAAATAGAAAACTATGCCTTTAATATTGAAAAAAATTGCTCCCCAGCATTCATGTCTAACTTAATTGGGTCACAAATAAACTAATATAGATGTTCTGAAATTGATGATTGCGTGCCCTAAGAGAACTCGAATAATTTACCAGTCGAGTCATCCCTGAAAATTTTAATTTGGAAATTTCTGTCATATTTTTTCCAAAATATAAAATTAGAAGTCCATGTGACTAAATGGTCATCTAATGAGAAAAAGGAAGGAAAAGAAATGGAAAAACAAGAGTTTTTGCACCTTGGTCATGATGAACAAAAGTAAAAGCCAATATCATTTTTAATAGATTTTGGGAACTTAAAATAAGATACAAATGTGTTTGGGTTACCTTTGTGTAAGCCTTGACAAATAGTTAAACCTGTTTGATTAAATAAGTTGTTAAGTAGCTTTTTGTTAAGTTAATGCCCATAACACTCTTTTATCCATATGCATTTTAAGTGGAAGAGAATTTTTTTTAAAAATCTGACCCGCTTTTGGGTCAAACAAACTGAAAAAGCTAAAAATTGATAATTCAAATTTGATACCAAAGACCATTAATCAATTTTTTTAAGTAAATAAGTTGAATAAGTTAAATTATAAGTGCTAACAAACACGTCATTTCTATTTTCGTAATTCTATACGTCAATTATTTCCATTTTCTGATCATGATTACCATGAGGCGAAGTTTAGTTTGGTATTTTCTCTATATTCCATTTGTGTGTTCTCAATAATTGTACTAACAATCTATATATATAAATATATATAAGTTTAGTTTGGTATTTTCTCTATATTCCATTTGTGTGTTCTCAATAATTGTACTATCTATCTACTGTGATTCAGATTTTCTTGGACTGGCTAACTACTCCACCAGTTGCACCCACGAAAGAGGAAGAAAAAGAAGAGAAAAAACGACACTAGTCAGGTTATGAGATATTTGTTCAAAACGGTCTAATTGATTGAACCCATTTCCCTGTTTATTGGACCCTCACTTTAATAGACTTTCATAAGTATGGGAGAAAAAGATTGATAGGGCAGGTGCTTCATACGTAATCAGTAGTTTTTTTTTTTTAATAACTTGATATCCGGATCAAGTACAAATTAATTCGGAGACCAATTTTATCGTTTACTAACAAAGACTCAATTGAAGTTGGGACAAAACCCTGTATGAACTTTTTTTAACTCAAAAATTAATGAGAGCTTGGATGTTTCGATCATGAGACCTTGAAATTAGTAGAGAAGATTCTTTAAGCCTTAGGCCTAGA
>BRYE01000015.1:13372138-13374638 GCA_030159115.1 Actinidia arguta var. hypoleuca | reverse complement strand
TGAATAGACAATCTATTAAAATATTTACATTAATTCAGTATTTGTAAATCACATGTTTCGATCATATTTTTTTTTTCAAGAAAAAATAACAGTCTAGTTCTAAAATTAAAATCATGAACATATAATAAGTCACGGGGCCACAATTATCGAATCAATTTGTTTTCTTTTTTAAAAAATAATCTCCACACAGGCTTAAAAATGAAGGGATCGACTCATTAGAGTAGAGAAGTCCTTCTGAAAACCATGGCTCAAAATGTAAGATCGAGTTCACATTATGAACTGGAGACAAGCCCAACTCTTTCAAAAAGAAAATTCTTTCAAAAGTCTCTCTATATTAAGTTACAAAATTTTAACAAATGGGTATATTCCTTGTAATGATACCTAGAAACAAACACATTGTTTACTTTTCATACACTAGGGGTGGGTTTGATGGGAAAATTAAAAAAAGGAAAAGAAAAGTTAGATAATATCTATCGGTTTTAAAAAGTTGGATGATTTAACTTTTATCTTTCCTTTTTTTCACCAAATCGTTGATCCAAGTACAATCTAAATAAAAGAAAAATTTTACAAAATAATTATATATGTGGTTGAAATGACTTGGTTTCTATAAGGCTCATCTCTAGGGAAAATGAAAATCTATCTAGAATCAAATATGGCTTAAGATTGTCATTAATTGAGGTTCCAATAGCATTTGTTGTATAGAATATACGTAAGGTCCTCTTATTATACACATATATATAGGAATTCATGTGGTGTTTGGTAGGAGACAAAGACAATTGAAAAGACGACAAAATAATATTAGAAGAATGAATAAGACAGAAAATGATAAATAAAAATAATATAAGACTTGTTCATGTAATTATACCTTGCAGTCCATTTACTTGATTTTTTTGGTAAAAGAAATTACTTGATTTTTCCCCTTTATTGCATAGAAAAATAGTATAAATTATGAAAAGTATTTGAAAATTTAACTATTATATTTCAAATGATTCTCTTAGGGCCATTTTGGGAAATTCACGTGCTTGAAAAAAGGAATATATTTTAGGAAATGACTGATTTTCACACTCCACCTCTGAACAAAATACACTCGTTTTTTTTTCTTTTGTTTTTACTATGCAAAGTTATAATACTACCCTTGCATTTCGTACGCAACTGGTTCATGATTTAATAAATTGGAATGATTGCTTTTGTAGTCTCGCATAAGAAAGATAAAAAAAAAATCAAGCATTTTTCACAAAAATTGAGTGTAAAATTCACTTCCCCCTTTAGAAACTCCAAAAATAATAATTCGAGTATTTACATTTTCTGTTACATTAAACACTCTAACAAGAACTTTCACTGTCATCCTTGACATATTTTTCAAGACAAAAAAAAAAAACTACACTTTTGTTATAATTTTTCATGCGTGTGTTTGCATTAAAAGTGCTTTTGTGAGGAGAGAGAGAGAGAGAGAGAGAGAGAGAGCTTACTTGTTGCCCAGCTAGAACTCAATATTGCTTCCATAAGCGCTTTTCCTTCTCCAGCTTAAATCTCCAAAACTTGCTTACGTTCCTATTGCTGAATCAACCCTTGTAATTTTGGTGTTATATATGTGAGAAAGGTTCAGTGAGACCAAAACCTAACATGTTGGAGAGATCATAGTGAGTTTGGGGATTCACGGGGGCCTTGACAATGAAGTGAGAGAGAGAGAGAGAGAGAGAGAGAGAGAATATTCCTGTGAAGAAAGGAATTTGTATGTACATGTCATGTTGTCTTTTAGGGCATATAGCAATAGCGTAGTACGGAATCAAGATTTTAATTTTGAGAATGTGAAAATATGTGGCCTTTAATTAAGAAAACTTGACGACAAATTTAAATTTTATGCTTAGTTTCTAGCAACAAAAAAAGGAAAATAATTAGGGTTTTTATGCACAAATAAATTGAACTATAATAAAATATTATTATGACAATAGTTTACAATTTCATATGCTATATAAATTTAACAATAGTTAACCCTAAAGAGTTGGTTAAGTAGGAGTTTTGCTACGACTTAAGGGCCTACCCTTAAAAGTTGAGTGTTTAAATTCTTTTGCCTGTAACTCTTTGAGTAAGTTCGGGCATGGCTCCACCCCTACTTTATTTGGGACTCCCACTAGTAAACGATCAGATACCGAGTTATCAAAAAAAAATAGTTGCGTAAATCACTATCATTTGGTGAATGCGAACTATTAGAATCTCAAAATTATTTTCAAACTGTTAGTATAGTATTAGGCTTTTTTAAATTTTTTAAGGTGCAATCGTCCCCTATGTACACCTCACTTGATTCATGTATGTCCCTATACGAACGTATTCAATTGAACTCATCAAAATATTTTTAAAAAATAATATTTTTTTATGAATTTGTTAAAATATATATGAACATTTACATATACATTTTGAAGCTATTAATTTTTTTTAAATTTACTAAAAAGGTAACACTGTTCCGTTAATTTCGAACAATAACAAGCATTGTTTAATGAAA
>BRYE01000015.1:13367138-13369638 GCA_030159115.1 Actinidia arguta var. hypoleuca | reverse complement strand
CGTTTTTTGTTCTTGCTCACAATATTATGTTTTTTATTCTTTTTTTCATCATCTAAACACACAAAGAAATGAAGATGTATTCTTTTATTTCATCATCTATGGAGTTAAAAACATTAACTTTTCCGTTTCTTTTACCAAATTACTCTTAATTCTTAATCTAAATACAAAATTAGTAAAACAGCAGTCCAATCTCAAAATTTGAATCAAGAAAAAAAATAAATAATTTAAATTTATCTGTTAGATTATATTACTAAGCGATTAAAAAAATCTGTATTATTTATTTTTAATTTAAAATTAAAGACTGTACGATAAGTGTTGGCGGGATGCCAATCCACTGGGCGATTGGCAACTCAACTCATACTACATTCATTTTCCTACTCGAGTAATAGTTGGGGGCCACTGCCAGCGCTGTGCAAAACACTATATAGTGATAGGACTTAAAGAGATCACACCGTACTCATTGATTCGATTTGAATCTTTCATTTGGTAGTATTGGACAGAACTGAGACTTTCAATCTAATATTGATTGATTATGTTTAAAGTAGTATTTAAATTATATATACGAAGTTCGGAAAGTTAAAGTAAATGATGTGGGACAAGTCTAATATTTATTCATATTTGGAGGCGACAGAGAGATGGTGAGATGAGATCTGGATAAAATTTTTTCAAATGAGAGTGGTGTGGTGAGACAAGAGAATCACCTAACTCTAATATCATGTTAAAAATGACTAAAGCGTCCAATCTAAAAACAATTGACATTTTAGACTTATTTCACATTACTCATCTTAAGCACTCAAACTTAATATATCTTCTCGATATACTACCTCACCTATAGCCAGTTAATTTTAAATTTGACGTCTCAATCATTTCTACCAAGTAAAACATGTCGATTAAATCATACATACAACAAATTAGATTGATCGATGATCGGTAGTCATATAATTTGATCACATTTTATAAATTAACTTTAATGTTGTTAGTTGTTACATAATTAGCAACTCATAAATCCATAATTTCGAATTATTATGATTTTCACAAATAAACCATAAAGGAAAAATAAATATGCAATAGAAGCGTACTCGAATCTGTCATCGCAAACCTGTATATATTTACTAATTGTTTGAGAATAACTCCGAACTTTAACTTTGAAACTTAATCTCTAATCTTTAATTTGGTAGAAAATGATTTTTCTCTCCTGATCCTCTATTCATTCTTTTAATATCCTTAGTCAATGAAAAAATAACACCAATTAATTTTTCATAGGCATAGAGATAACTAATTTTCTTATTTAATTAGGATTATATTTCTCATCAAAGTAAAAACATTAAAAACTCACTCCATCTATTGATTAATATTATAAATTTAGGGATATATATATATATATATATATATATATGTATATCATTAAACATATAGTTACATATGTACTATATATATTATGTGGGCTACATAAATCACTAAGTTAAATATATAATCTTACACATTTGTATAGTAAAAAATGGACGGCACTTTGCTATGGTCTCCAACTTTCAGAGGTGGCATCATAGTTCATCAAGTTGCTATATTGATGGGGACATAGTTGGGTTGGTTCAAATTATTGTCAAAAAAATGACAGCAAAATGACAGCATATCACTAATTACAACACAACTCAACACAATTCCACTTGATAGCCAAGTGACAAGACTAAACACCTGTCTAAAATTGAGTTCTACCCAAATTTTAATTCGATTTGTGTTCAGTTCCAATTCAATGACAATGACTAATTATACGAGTCATGTACATTGGAACACATTTGAAGATGAGTTCGAATCCTCTAAAGTGTATGATGTGTGGAGTGTTTTTAGAGTGTATAAAATTATGTTCTTCATATATTTTAAGAGCAAAACGATGTCGTTTTAATTAATCATAAATTGATGTCATTTCATAATCTAAATAAAATAATTTTTTATTCTTGAAATGTACAAATCAATATCATTTTGTATACTCTTAAAATACTCCATACATCCTGCACTTCATAATCTGAATAAAATGATGTTTTATTCTTGAAATGTACAAAATAATATCATTTTCTATACACTTAAAAATACTTCATACATCCTGCACTTCAGATGATCTGAATTCATTTTAGGACATGTTTGTTCAGAAATTTAGCTCACGAGCTCTAAGTCTATAAAAATTAGGATATACATTAAAAGGTCATCAAAATAACTTGTATGCACAATATATACAATCTTATTAAATAATGAATAAATTACACTTTGCACTCTTAAACTCTCAATTAAGTATTTCTTAATTTTCACCTTTCAATTCTAATTAAGTAATCAATTCATTATACTTTAAGTTAAGTATAAATGTGGCTCTTTCGTCAACCTTTTATTCAATTAAAAACCATAAAATCTCTTTTCATGAGGTCACGTAGTATCTTTTCGTCATATAAATGAGCAACACATAACACAAAAAAGTCACATTGATACTAGACTTAAGTGTAAAAGATCCGAC
>BRYE01000015.1:13344638-13347138 GCA_030159115.1 Actinidia arguta var. hypoleuca | reverse complement strand
AAATTTATTTTAGTGTTATGAGACTTTAGACACGCAAATGAATCTGTAACATTCATTTTCAAATTCAAAAAATATTTCTTAGTCCAAATTTAAAAATAGTCGATTTCTCAATTAATTATAGCTCACAACTTCTTCTGTCTATGTCTAATTGACACCACAAGACTCAACTTGAATTCGAGCAATTTAGGGTACGCTGATGAGATCATCAATACAACAATAATCAGTTTGATTAGATATTTGTAGCTTCCTAATTTAAATGCATTTGTTTTGAAAAAAAAAATAATGATAAAAAATGTACTGTCATTTTGTCAACCGTTCGTTTTTGCTTTTTTTTTTTTTTTTTTAATTTAAAAGTGATTTGATTAGCACATATTTGATGTACAATCAATTGATATTTTCTTGCATGATTGGTTCGAAAGGCCCTACAAAATGAGAGACTCAGAATATTGTTGTAGGCCAACAATGGACAAACTGCACCATACAATCTAAGTTCTGAAATGTAGAGAATCTAGTACGACTTCGATTATATAGAGCTTAGGAGAAATAGTGGGTAGACAATAACATAAAAATTTATATTGTAAAGATACTTATTCCATACTCATATCAAATAACAATATTTACCTATCATCGGGCAAGATTTGTTGTATGTGACCGTCAGTATATGTACAAAGGAAGATGAACCCGGTTTTAAGATAATGACTTTTCGTGCCTCTCATTAATCTGACATAATATTTTTATAACCCTTGATTTTACTATATCTATAACACGGTTTTATTGAGTTTTGTTTATTATTTTTGGTATACTAATTATTAAATGTGATTTTGATATTTCGTGAATAAATTCCCAACAGTAATTTTGTTGAAAAATTTATTATAACCTCTCAGAAAGCATTCGAAAGTAAATGTCTTGGTACAAGTAGTCCATGCATGTGCTAACTGTTGACTAATAGCAATCGTCCAGTTCCTAAAGTTAAGAACACATGAGCCAAGCCAACCACTTCACACTGCCAAGCTCACAACTCACCCCCTTAAATTAGAAAGTGAAGACAACAAATACGGAATTGTACAGCTTTGCATGCAAAAAGCTAGCAATAGACTTCCTTGTTAGTAAAGTATTGATTGGGATCAAAATTAAAACTAACAGAAATCCTAACGGTCTCAGAATTTGAACTAAAAAATATTTTCAGAATTCAAAATGAAATTTAGATTACTTAAGCGTATGAATTTCACATAACTAAGTGAATCTAAACCATTCATTTTGAATTCTGTAAAAAAAAAAATTTGTCCAAATTTTAGGGTTGTAGAAGTGTTGCACTGTTGTTAAATTAAATCTATATTTATTCGACGTAAACACCTATTGAGTTAATAAAACTTCTTTTTGCTATCAAAATAAAATAAAATGGGATGACAATTAGAAAACCGAGTTGAATTTTGTTCAATCACTTAGTAAGTGCGTGAATATTATTGTTGGGTTATTATGTTTGAATGATTGTAATCTTGAATTGGATTGAAAATCTCATACGAATGTGATTCTAAGTAATCTGATGATTGGGGTAATTTTATTTCAATGTTTTGAATTTCTTGTCTATGAATTGCATCTATTTGAATGTTGCCCGTTACATTTATAGATATAGATACATTAAAATATGCATTCCTCAATAGTTTTTGTATCAAAATTCTCTTCATATATCTCTTCTCTCACTTTCCCCAGTGTGTGTTACCAAGTCTCACATGCACCAAGTAGCACCATAAGAGAGTTTCACTTCTCACACATGTTATGGAATGAAAGACGTCACCAATCAATAAAAAATTCAAAAGTCGTAAAGGGATAAACTCTCTCCGCACCTCATCTCTTCATCATTTCTTGTGGACTTTACATCCTACTTTACATCGATAATTCAAGCCGTTCGTTTCATTAGTATCACAATGAGTGAATGTTGTGACTAATCAATTAAAGTATTCTCTGTCACTTTACATCTTACTTTACACCGATACGATAATTAAAGCTGTTCATTTCATTGGCATCACAATGAGTGAATGATGTGATTAATCAATTAGAGTATTCTTTGTCACGGTCTTGTCGAATGAATGATATGTCCAATCAATAGAAAAATTCCAAATATAAGGATAAGTGGGATGAGCTCCACTCCATTGGGAATGTCGCAAGTGATTCTTCTTAAAAAGCTAAGCTCCTTAAAGCGCCATAGTTTAAAAGTCTTCAAAATTATGTGGTTTTGATTAAAATTTGGAAACCCTTTATGCATGGGTCACAATTGGATATGGATACCAATTGTATAATATAGTATTTTGGCAAAAATATAAGACTTTTTCTTGTTAAAATTTTTCGAAATTAATTTAAAATTTTTAAATATAAACATGCATCGCTTTTATATTTTATTCATTTTGAGTGAAAATAGTTTTTGAGAATTTAAAATTATGTTTTTAATTTATTTATTTTTTTGAAAAAATGTATGTTATTATTTGAAAAATTTGTGAAAACA
>BRYE01000015.1:13272138-13274638 GCA_030159115.1 Actinidia arguta var. hypoleuca | reverse complement strand
TACAAATAAATGGAGATTTGCCAACATATTCAATCCTTCTTGTACACTACTGTCGGGTATTCTGGACTCCACATGTTGTTCTTCACGTACGTTACAATTTCCTCCTGCATATAATAGACAAAATATTCAAATATACGATTTGGGTTTCTAGAACTCGTCAGATTATCTTAAATGGATGAGGGTTGGTAAGTAAGTTGCCTTGCCAGTATAGACAAGTGCCTAAAAGTTTCCTGAAGGCACTTCGAGCCACCAAGACGTCAACCATTTGAATACCGACAGAACAGTTTCACGGTCGTCGGTCAATGTCATCTTAGATGTGATTTTCATACTAAGAAAGATTATTTAGGTAAATTAAAATGTCACCCACAAAATTGTTTTGCAGAAAGGGCTGACTAGGTGTTTTTCGTTCATCGAAGTGTGGTAGAACAGGTCAGGCATCTGGAAAGAGAAGGAGCAGCTGAAATAAAAGAGAGAGGCATTGGAAAGTACAGAACTCGAGGAGTAGAACCCAAAGCACAGGATGACCACTTTGGGAACATGATATCAGAGACTCGTTGTGAATCTCTGATGTAAAAGGGCACCCCAATTTTGTAGAAGGTTGCTCACTTGCCAATTACCAACTATCTGGATTTCAAGGATTCAGTTAGGATACATAAGACGTGATTGGATTCTTAGGATTTATCTCGATTCTTGAGGTTTTGCACACAAGCTCACAGGCATGATATCTATCTGAGTAGGACAGGCTCAGGCTGTCGTGAGCACAGGCACAGGTACAGGTTCGATCATGTGGACAAGTTCACTGATCCCCTAAAGGCTGCAAGCGTAGTATAGACCTGACATGCATGCTGCAGACAACATAGATAAACTTTATGGCTGTGTTTGGATCAAGGATTTGGTGAGACAAAAAGAAAAGAAGAGGGAAAAGCTAGAGGATCCAATAGTCTCAAATGGTTGGATCATCTAACTTTTCCATTTCTAAATCCTTGATCCAAATTCAAGGTGTCTTACATAAACTATACTGTACAATTCCCATGTAACTAATATGGGATTCATTTCTCTGAGAGTTAAAGGTATGTCCCTATTATTTATGCCTCCGCTGGGTATGTCACCAGAAGAGTAACTCTTTTTGACACCAAGGTTATGACACAATCACCGGAGCCCTTGACGCATCCCGGGTGGGAGCAGGGCCACGGGACCCCACTAGCAAGATGTGATGGCAGACACATGAACCCCGTATAGCAACCAAGGCCACAACGAGGTGACAGGTGGCAGGATATTTAGATGTATTCTGATGTATCGATCTCGTGGCTAGAGTAGGGGGCTAGTTCGCTTGCAAATGTTCCATGGTTGCAACTGGATCCTTGAGCTGATGTAAGCCTTTCCAGAAACAATGAGATACCAAATTGTTCCCATGACACTTGCCTTAGGCCCAGTTTATTCACCTAATAGCAAGTTTAGCTGTTGGTGATACTACCGGTGCCCAGATCCTCAGCCAAAAAAACAAGGACTAATGAGACGTGTTCCATTTAGGCTTGAGCTTCAAACCATTTTGTCAACTACCCTAATGGAGGCACTATGTATTTAAAGGTGTAGGAGCACACTCTCATGGTCAAATCTTCCCTGGACCTAGAGGAGTGCCTATGGGCTACTGGACGTCCATTGGGATTCACTACTGGTGCTCTTTATCCAAGTTCTCTCACTCCGTATTGCCTTGCATCAATTTGGCCCAAGCAATTGCGTGTCACTTGCGTGTTTATTGCCACCTTTACTTTAAGAGCCACCACCATATAAAATAGCAACAAAAAAAAAAAATACAACAGAAATTTGAACTTGATTGTTGAATAAATAAAAAAAAAATACCTGACTAAGTTTCCGCAGTTCTCGTGCATCCATTTCACGGTATCCTTCTGCCAGATCCTCTTCAATAGCTTCCTTGATCACAGCTGCAGCTACCTCCTTTGTTATATCACGTATACTGCATATATGAATATGAAAAACATATGCTCAAAGCAAATTAATTGAAGACATTCAAATTGATTAGAGATTCCTAAGATGAGTACCTGGAGATTGAAGGATATATAATTCCTTTAAGAACTTCCTCCTCTGTCATATATGCAGCCAGGCTGCGGAAATCAATGTCAGCAAACCTCTTTTTTTTAAAAAACATTGGTTTAAAGCATCTCTTTCCAAAAAATTGCAACTCTTAACAAGTAGTTCTACAAGCATGTCCTATTCATTATGCACATATGCATCACTTTACCTAGTAAACCCATTACTTATTTTCACGTACATCAACATTATTACTATATGAATAATTCCTAAATTATTTCAAATAGTTTCAGAATGAGAACATATGCTTTTGTTATGATCAGAAACACCTTTCCAAACTTTTTCTCAGATGCAATTTAAAGACATTTATAGGTCCCATCAAAAAAGTGGGCTTCGTGGGTAATGTTCCCATTTTTTCATTATACAGGAGGAGAATTGTAAACTAAACCTT
>BRYE01000015.1:13239638-13242138 GCA_030159115.1 Actinidia arguta var. hypoleuca | reverse complement strand
AGACCAAATATTATAATGCTTATTTACACTTGGAAGTATATATCTATATCTTTCTATAATATATACACTTCCAATTATTATTCCTAGTTTTGACTTTTGAGGGAGGATAATCACACACAAACACCTAATTAAATATTTGTTTTAATTCCACATGTCTGTATATTAATTGTGTGTGTATATGTATTAGTATAACTCTTGCATTGTTTAGTTAAAGGGTAAGGTTGGGTGGTTGAGTATGGTGGTCGCAGTGCTGACTAGAGGAGGAAAGCAATGTTGAGGGCAAAATAGTAATTTTATATTTTCCATTAAACAAATTTAGTTGTGCATTTTACTCAAAAACATTAGGGAGGTAAAGTGCACGAGGCGTAAACACATGGAGGTAAATTGAATTTTGCCAAAACGATTTCATTGATAAGAAACTTGAAATATATAGGGTAAATTTTATTGACCTTCCTTAAGGTTTTTGATAAATATAGTTACATTCTTGTAGTTTTTGAAATTATACTGATCTCTTTTACTTTTGAAACTATTATCAAGATTCCCTATTTGAACTAATTTTTGTACATAATCTGCACACTAAGTAGAATCATTAAAAAAGTAAGGTTGGATGGATGGATCAACACACTCTCTCTCTAAAACTTGTAAATACAGTTACCTCTTCTGTAGTTTTAAAATAACACTAACATCTCTTACTTTTGAAATTAATGTCAAGATTTTTTCTCGAGCGAATTTTTGTGCAAAAATAACAAACTTACCATTTAATCTAGGGCTTTAAATTTTTTTTCTTCTCAATACACATATTAAACTAAATAAATATTTTTTTTCTCAAAATACCATTTATTTGTAAACTCTCTATTTTTAATTTTTATAAATAAGTTTTTTTTTTGGAAAATAATTTATCTAAATAGTCTACTTTTAAATTTTATTAATAAAAATGTACTTAAAAAAAATAAAACTTTGTTATCAATAAAAAAAATTTAAAAGAAAATTTATCTAAATATTTTACTTTTTAAGTGTTCCTAATCTATACATACTAAAAAAATAACTTTGTTATCATTTTTTTTTATAAAAAAAATAGAGAATGTTTAATTATTTTAATTAGTGTATTAATAAAAAAATTAAAAACCCTAAATCAAATGACAATCTTGTTATTTTTGCACAAAAATTAGTTTCAGGAGGAAATCTTGACATTAATTTCAAAAGCAAAGAAGGTCAATGATATATTTAAAACTACAGGCGGGGTGACTATATTTTTTAGAAATCTCATGAGGGATTAGTGAAATTTACCCTTATTTCTTCTTCTTCTTCTTCTTCTTCTTCTTCTTCCCTTGATCAGATGGTTTAAGTATTTATTATAAAGTACATAATAAAGACAAAAAACATATTGCATTTAATCAAAAGTACCAGAGTGCATAAATGATTACCCTTGTTCAAATCCTCAATTTTCCCCCTTAAAAAAATAAATAAATAAATAAATCCTCCATGGTTTAATTTCTTAACTCGTTCTACGCTACTTCTCAGAAAAAAATTAAAATATTCATTATTAAAAAAATTCTATAAAATAATTAATAAGAAAAATTATCCTCTATTGAAGTCTCATTTTGTAAGTTCTCCTTATTTTGACCTAATCCAAATTTTTCCTATGGAGAGGGACAATGTATTAGTTCAACTCTCATAATACAAGTTGCAGTTGCTAGTTTTACTAATTGCCAAGATTGACTATCTATACACTTTTCTTATGTAAGGTTCTTATGTAAGTGATAGGTAATCCAATAACATCTACCTCAAAAATATCACTTGTTCTAATTTTTTAAATAAGATAATATATATATATATATATATATATATATATATATATATATGTATGTATTTGTATGTATATGTATTTGTATGTATATGTATATGTATATGCGGGCAACTAGAACTCAAAATGCATTGATGCCTTCACTTGAACTTTGTTTGGTGAACTAGATGAGGAAAAATAAGATGGTACATGGTCACACATTTAGATCTAGGTGAGGAAAATAGAAGAAGAAATGCTTATGTTTTCTAGCCATCCTAGATGAGGAAAGTATTTGGGTCTAGGACTAGATATTTTTTTTTAACTATTTTAGTTTTTGAGTTTTTTCATCTTTAGTGAATTTTTTTTTCACAATTTGATCAAAATTTTATATTTTTCTATTTTATCTGGTTGAGAGGAATATCAAAATGTAAAAATTTTGTTTAAGTTTGCAAACAAATCCACTAAAAACAAATAAGTTATTTTTTTTTCTTTGGTGATCTTTTTTTCAAATTAGATAAATTTTTTATATTTTCAAACTCCTCTCATTATAAGAAAATGAAAAAATATAAAATTTTGATCAAACAGTTAAAAAAGTTCAATAAAGACGATAAAACTCAAAAATCAAAGTAGCTAAAAATCTAAACAAATATTAGACCAAATTGGGCCTTAGATTGTATACAATAAAGGAAAATGATATACAAACTAATAATTTTTACT
>BRYE01000015.1:13182138-13184638 GCA_030159115.1 Actinidia arguta var. hypoleuca | reverse complement strand
TTGAAATTTAAAAATTTCGGTCGAACTTTTTCTGAATTTCGGTCAGACCGAACTTTACGTCGATCGGTTTTGAGCTATGTTTCTAGTGGCTTTGTCTTGTGCTCTGTTTTGATCTTCTGAACTTCGGTTGAACTCCCCTGGACCTTCGGTTCAACCGAACTTATATTCGGTTGAGTTTTTCTTTGACTTTCAGAGAACTTATTTGTAAGAATTCATTCTGAGAGTTTCCTTGCATTCGGTCTGTATTCTGAAACTTCGGAATTTCGATCTCACAAATTTTGGTCGATCCGAACCTGAACTTCGGTAGGACAGAAGTTTACCTTTGGTTGGTTTTACACTTGGTTTTCAAAGAGCATCCTCTGTTTTTACAGAGGCTTGTTTTACAGTTGTTACTTCACAGTTTTATTTCAACTCTCTGTTTAAGTGTTAGATTACGTTTTTATCACTTGTATAGCTTCAAGAACATTGCTTATGGTTTGTATAATGTTTCAAGATTTCATTTATCATATGCAACGCAATTTTTTTTAAAACTGTAGATGCTTTTCAATGATGGTTAAGTTTTGAACCACCTCTAATCATCAAAACTTTATTTCAACAGAGGTTAATTGTTTCGATTTATTTTTATCTGGTATGCATCAGAGATAAGGGTTTTAAATTGTGATACCAATATCGGATTATATCAGTCGATATTTACTAAAATATTCTTATCAGAATATCAAATCTTGATACCTAAAAAGTCAATAGGTATCACCATGACAAATGCAAATGTTACGATATTGCATTATGCAAAATAATAGTTAGAAGAATTTTTATTTTCTATCTTAATGTGACTTTTCTCAAATATTTTTTTCTTACGTTGTTTTGAGATGAGTTTATTTGGATTGAGTTCATTAGAGTTTTAAGTTTATTAGCTAAAATAACTCAGTTTTTTTAGTTACATCAAACAACACGAGTTTATTTTTTCCTCTCACTTTACTTTTTTAATCCCAAAGTCGAAAAACTTAGTTTTTTTAAGCTGTGTTTGAATTCCAAATTAGGTGAGAAAAAATACAATAAAATGAAAAAGGTAAACGATTCAGCTGTTCGGAACTATTAGATTATCTACTATTTTTTATTTTTTTTCTTTCACAAACTTCTTGATCCAAACACAACTTTAGCTAGCCTAAATGGGGCCTAATGCAAAAAAACAGGATTTAACATTACATTTAAAAGACATTATAAAATAAATTTTGAATTCAAATGTAATATTCAACAAATAAATTATTTTTTTTCCACATAAAATATGGGCTCCACACTATTATTTGAGTACGTGGCTCGCAATTCATTTCGCAATTTATGAAGTATACTTGAAATTATTCATTTAAATATATATATGTACCACGTGAGAACTTAATAATAATCTATAACGCTCCATATTGGTTATTGGATTTACCATGTGGGAATTGAATAATACTAATCTGTGTGAGTACATAGTTATGAGTAGAACTTTTCCCAAAAATGCTAATTTTGTGGCCCACATTCACACTACAGGGAAGACCAGTAAAATGGCAACTATTAATCCCCGCGGTGGCGCGTGGACTATCGAGGGTGGCGCGTGGTCATAAGAGCATGTGAGCGAAGTAAATAGAACAGGTCGGTGACGCGCACACGGTGACGCGTTTTAACGTTTAAGATAGAGAGAGAAGGGTAAATGCACAAATAGTTCCTAAAGTACGATAGCTATATGACTTTGGTCTTCAAGTTTCAATTTTATTAATTTCATCTTTTAAATTTTAAATTAAATTAAATTAAATTGGTGGTCTAATTTCAAATGACATCAAGATCAGTAATTTTATATTATACCCCCAAAATATGTGTCACATCAGTTCCCAAAATTATGAATTTTGTTGACTATATTCCCAAGTATTTTTTTGAACGATACAAATTTTTAAATAAATAAATAAAAACACGATTCCTATTCTCACAATTTCACTTTTTGAATAATTTAGAGATAATTTATAGATTATTTAAATATCCTAATGAGATTAACTCAAATTTACTATATAATGAATTATTTTTCACAAGTTTCTTAATTCAATCTTAATTTTAATTAGTTTATGAACCATAGTGACACGTGATTAAGATTTTATAAATATTTCCACTAAAAAATTTTATTGTCATTCGAAATTAGACTAATTTAATATAATTAAAATATTTTAAATATAAAATTATAAAATTAAAGCTTAATAGATCAAACTGACAAACAACGCATATTTTAATAACTAATTATTTATCCAACAAATAAGAGCAAAACTTATTTTACCCACTCGTGTTTTGGACCATGTGGAGAGTTCTCCTACTTATTTAAAAACCAGCATGTAATTCCCCATATTTTTTGTACAATAGAGTTCATAGTTAGATTTTCTGTTAAAACGAACAAATTTATAGATTGCATTTAAAACACTAGGCAAAATTAAGTGCATTTTACCCTTATTTTCATCTTCCTCATTTAAATTTACAT
>BRYE01000015.1:13132138-13134638 GCA_030159115.1 Actinidia arguta var. hypoleuca | reverse complement strand
AAAAGGTCGAGAGTTTAATTGATGTTTTTTAAATTACATGTGCATATGAGACATTTTAGTGAAATTTAGGGAGGATTTTAATTTTTTCCTTAACTTTTTTTAAAAGGGCTAAAAATGAAAACTAATCCTAAACTATAAACCTTTTCTCCATCTAGGTCTTAAAATATTGGCTTGATCCACTTACTCCTCCAACCATCCAATTTATTAAGTCAACTAAGTGTGTTAGTGTAATTATAAAATTACAATAATAAATTTGAAAGTTTTTTAAAAACATTAAAAAACATTTTTAAATTCCAAATAACCTCCTTTAAATTTTAAAACTTGCCGTTTAGTAATCTTTTCGCATTTTTTTGTATTAGAGCTCAATATTCGGCCTAAATCTTAAATAATATTTAATTTTTTAACATAAAATTTACATAAATAATTATATGGCATAATTACATTATGATCTTATTTGTTGGACTTATTTTGGACCAAATCATGAGTGTACAACAGTTAACCAATAAAGTCCTTTGGTAAGATAAGATTATAAAATTGCCCAAGGTTACACACACGTCTCAGGAAGAGCGGAAGAAATAAGGAAACAAGAGAAGTGAGGACGTTGATGTGCGCTCCTTTTTGTATTTTTGTAATGCAAACTTTAAAAGGCCATAATTATTGTTGTACACAATAATTTTTAACAAAATTTATATTTTTAAAACTTTCTTAACGAGATCTATCAAACAAGATTCATATTGAATCTGAAATTATGAAAATATAAAAAATATTTTTTTGACAATAAAATTTAATAGTGATAATTTATCAGTTATATACATATTATTATTTTTATGAATTTTCTACTTAGTCTGTCATCTGAATATTAATGTCTTATAAATTTAAGAGCGAAAAATTTATTAGTCATTTGTCTATGTTTTTTTTTATAGTAGTTGTATGTTTGAAATACATATTAGGAATTAACACCGATAAATTTTTCAATTATAAAAATATTAAGATGGATTACAATAATATTTGACTAAAGAAAGTCAAATGAGAAAAAATTATCATAACAATATATATTTTAAATTTCATTTTGTAATTATACAATCATAAATTAAATGATAAATTTATCACAATAATATATTTTAAATTTTAAATATAAGTTACGAATTATCAAGTCACTCAAATGATAAATTTATCTCTGTGCGAATTTAAATTACAAATTATCAGATCACTTAAATGATAAAATTTGTCATTGTGCCTAGATAGGACTGGTAAGGCTTCTTCACGCCGTTAGTTATTAGCGCTGACTTCCAGGCCACCTTCAATTGACTTGCGGGGCATGTATTTGGTGTGAGCTGAGAGAGAGATTTTTCAGAAGTTATTATTCTAATGGCTGATTCATGCTGCTCATTGTTTGCGCCGACTTCAATTTTTAGGCCACCAGGGTGGCAAGGGGCTTCCTCGAAGCCTTCTTCCGATTGACTGCAGCCGCAGGGGCGAAACTAAGAGTATAGTTTAGGGAGGCCAAAGTGTAAAAAAAAAAAATAATATATTTCAGGAAGGTTAAAGAGTAAAAATAAAATTTTCTCAAAAATATTTTATAATTTCTTGAAAGTCAGGGGAGACTCTAGCCCCCTGTTTGCTACTCCCTGGTTCCGTCACTGACTGCAGGTATTTATTTGATGTGAGCCATGAGGAGAGAGAGAAGTTATGACTGCTTGGTGTGAGCCATGAGAGGAGAGAGAGAGAGAGAGAGAGAGTTAATTTTGATTAAGAGAGAAAAAAAGCTAATTTTAATTTTAACTCTTGCCTGAGTTTGGAGAAAGAGAGTATTATATGTTGTTTTGAATTTTTTGTTGAGTTCTCTGTTAGAAGAAAGAGAGAGAGAGAGAGAGCATTATATATTATTTTTAAATTTTGGTTGAGTTCCAAATTATGTAGTGAGTGTGAAGAGTGATTTTGAAATAAATGGCTTGGTGGGACTCCGTTAGTTAATTGATTTGTCCCTGGGTGTTGTTTTTATATAAGTTCAATTAATGGGTTCTAGAAATAATTGTCCCTAATTCTATTCTTATTTTTGTAAGCATAGTGAGCCTAAAATTAGATGAATGAGAAATAAAAGAGGATTAAGAAACTTCGTTGCATCATCAGATCTACGACCAATATAGACTGAATGACAAGTTTAGGCTTGATTTGAGATTTTAACAAAAAAAAGTTAGATTTTTTTAGACTTTATATATATATATATATTAAACGTAACGCATATAGATTCAATCAATAGTTCAGAGGCAGAGTACAAAAAATTCATATAATTTAAGTTGTAGGACTTAGAATTTCTTGTAGAAGAGTTTGTCAAAGCTTGGTGACAAACTGTGATCTTTGTATTTTGATTTTATTTTACCAAATGAGTGTTTTTAGATGTGAATCCATCTATTTTAGGTCATATGTGCAAGAATCAGAAGTTCAATTAGCGTGCCAAGTGTGTTTAGTATAATTTTTAGGTTGAGAGTTGTAGAAGCCA
>BRYE01000015.1:12989638-12997138 GCA_030159115.1 Actinidia arguta var. hypoleuca | reverse complement strand
ACAAAACTACTGTGTTTTATTGAAAAATTTGAAAACCATTTTTAGTTGGCTCACAAGTTGTCACTTTCTTGGCCATAAAAGAGCTATAGCAACTATAGATATTGGCCATTAGAAAACTATTGTTTAAATATTTAAAAAGTTATATGCATTATGAAACACTAATGTTAGTTATTGCACTTCAAACATTCTTACCCCTCCCTCGCTAGTTGAAGTAAAAATTGTAGAAATAGTGGTGAAAGTCATGCGTTGTGTGAAATATTTTATTTCAAATGCAGTATATAGTGATGTTAAAGTTAAAGTTACTTTAACATTATTATCGGTAATTGCTAGAGTTACGTTTAAACATGCATTAATAACAATCAAAATATATTCTACACAAGATAATTTAATCCTAGCGTCCATTATAGATGATAACATAAAGAGGTAATCCAAATTTGTTCAATATTTTAAAATTTTATTTCCATTGTTGCACAAGCGTCTTTAAATATAGGTTGGCGGTGAGCTGAACCCATGTCCGAATAGACTGTGCCGGCTCAGTCCGTGTCATGTTCGGGCGAGCTACAGGTAAACTCACCGGGCTTAACTTTTTTTGCACGTCTACCTAGAGGCCACGTGGTCCTATGGTCACTGTTTTTTACATTAATTAGTATAAACCATATTAAATAATATGGACCAGTGTTTCATCCACTTGTGAATGTGTTCGCCAGTGTGAACAAAATTACTTTGTTTTATTGAAAAATGGAAACAGCATTAGTGATGTTCGTTGGCTGACAAGCTGTCACTTTCTTGGCCATAAAAGAGCTATAGCAATTATAGATATTGTCCAGTGTCATTTATTTTATTTCACGGCTATCTCGTGAACTGGTCCTTCATGGCATGACTTTATAGACAAGTGATGTTATAAATTGACCAGGGCTATCGACATGTGGTTCTGCCCGACCATATGTAGGTTGGGTAACACATGCGTATACTGAATGCCTAGCCATGTGGTCCTATAGCTATTTGTTTTTTTTCATTAATTGAGTCTGGACCATATTAGATAATATCGACACACATTGTTTTATTCACTTGTCATTGTGTTTGCAGGTGCGAACAAAATTATTTACTTTTATTGAAGATTTTTTTTTTGATTGGAAAAGAAAAATTTTTATTAAAAATGATGTGGGATAAAATATTCACCTGTTGATATTTCAAGTTAGGCTTGTTGCCTAAATAAACCATTTCTCTTGTATTTATTCTGGTCGCTGATCGTACCGTCTATTGCGTATTTCGCCAATCAGTGACCTCGTCAGTTGTTGTCAATGGGCGAGGTTGATCACCTCGCCTGACCAAAGATTTCACTTCCACAAAGACTTCTAATTACTCCCAACCTCTCAAGGATCTCCCCGTAGGACTCTTCCATTACGTCGCCTATAAGTGCGCATTGATTTCCAAATGAAAACTTTCTATTTTATTTTCGGTATTTTTGAGATATCCTCCTATACTTATCCTTCCGAGAATCTCGCCGTGATCCACTGATATGGCTCATTATTCTCCATCTATATAAAGGCCACTCCCCCATCATTATGAGGTACGATTCATTTACTGCACATTGATAGCTCTGCTTGTTTATTGCTTAGTTTTTTATTCACCTGATTCGCACGTCAGAAGGGTTTTGAACAGTCTCACCCCCGCCAGTAACGTTTGTTCATTGTTGCATAAGTCACCCGAGTTGTGCCAAGATTCAGTGCCGAGATATAAGAGCAATATTAACTGTTGGATTGCTCACTCTAAATTTTTATCACAACAAAAATAATGAAATCAAAGATACAATGAAAGAGACATGCATGAGAGAGCTTCAGAAAGTACATAAACTCTCTTAATGATACAAGTAACAAAAACTCAACCTACCCCTCGACTTGTCAAGATGAAATAAACTACTAAATTGATAAGATACCAATTAACAAACACCCTGCCGCTTGAAATTCTAAGAAACCCAAAATTCACCCATGTTATGTTTCCAGTCAAAAACACCTAAACCCCCTAATTATTTCCCATATGCATACCTTCCAAACCCAAACAATCACCTAGCTCCCATATTGCTGCCCCAAGCTATATCAATTGTTTTGAGTTTCCAAGAACCTAATCCCCAATGCCACCAGCCGCACGAGCCACCCAAATGTTTTGAATTTCCAAGACCTTGAACCCTAAACCATCAGACCCTACGCTACTCGCCTTACAACCAAAAATCATGCACGAGCCACCTTGAGAAAACCATCTCCGGCCGCCACTAAACCCAAACATCTCGGCCAGAACCAACCCCTGCTGCGATCACCACCTCCATCAGCACAACACCTACACACCATCGCCCGTGGCAAACACCACCGACTGCCAATCAATTCATTATGACAGTGTATTCCCACTCTACAAATTGAGAGAAAGTACACACTAATTTGATATATTTTTGCCCACAAAAATATCAATCACCATGAAATAAAAATGACACTAGCCAATATCTATAATTGCCATGACTCATTCATCATGGCAGGCCAAGAAAATGAAAATTTGAGAGCCGACACCACCAATGACATCACCACTAAAAATGGTTTTTCAAATTCTTCGATAACACCGAAATAATTTTGTTGACACTCGCAAACGTAATGACAAGTGGATATAACCATACGTCCTCTATTATTGACTAATAGTTCCTACAACATATTTTTTATTAGACATGCTCTAAAGAAAATGCAATCTTTTTTTATGAACAACACGTTAACACTATTGTCCCTATTATGTACGCTAGTCCATGCTAATAGTAATGAGAAAACAATAACAGGACCAGTAGATAACTCTGGTCCACACTGAAGTAATGAAAACAACAACAATAATAGGACCACATGGCTAGGCGTTCAGTATACGACAATTTATCATGTGTTACACAACCACACAGCAATAGCACTGGGACGCTCATGTCAACATATAACATCACAAATCTAAAAAGCCCTGCAAATTATACAACAAAATGGGGCTATTGTGACGAAATTTCAAGCGAAATCTCATTTCGTCGCTAGTGATACTACTTTTTTTGAGGAAAATAGCCGTTTTGTTGCCAATTTTGATGAGAACAATACATATTAGGTGAGGAATTAAATTTTGTCACTGATTGTAATCAATTCGAGGGGAAAGACAAAATCTTGTCACCAATTTCGAGGATAACAAAAAAAATTAGGCCTGGAATTGAATTTCGTCATGCATTATAACGTATATTTTGTTGTTAGATTTGTAGGTTTGTTGATCATGTGTATATTTAACTTTGTTCTTGGTTGGAGTTGGTTAGAGTTTGAATACATTGACAATTTCTTTATTGGTTTGTTTTGAATGAAAAATATATAATTTTCTTATCGATGTATATTCACATGGATTGTATATGCTTATCCTTTTGAAGGGTTAGCTTCTAACTTTAGCTTTAGGGTACACTGCTGCATAACTTGGCCAAACTTTAGAATGTGATGAGGCTTAGAAATAATCTTTAATTAGGCCCATGATGCATTAGACAATAGGAACGAAGTAATATACGCATTGCAGATCACTAATCCAGGGTTTTTTCCTCAATGATACCAAAAACTAGACCGAATAATCTCCCCGATTGACGGGACCCATTTTAGTTTCGGGTAATTTCGGGACAAGTAAATCTTGTTATAAATATTGGGTTCATTATATAAACATAGCAGTTTATAATTAAATTGTGACAGCATGTGACGGTAATGATATGGTATAAATATTGTTGTAATGAGTTTTTTTCCGCTCAGGACAGATCTGTTTTTGACTGCTTTGTCATCTTCTCGAACTGTGATGAAAAACCCTAATTGCAGCTTTGAACACCACCATCAATAAACACCAGATTGTTTATTCGCCTATCGCATGACCAACAATAAATCCTCCTCTTCCTCCGTCCCACGCTCTCAACGCCATGAGATGGGCTGTTGCAAGAAATTAACAGCCCAATGGTAGTGTTACAACTTACAAGAGATCTGATGTTTAGAAGAAAATAAGGAGCAAGAAAGAGAGAGAAGGTGGGATTTTTTTAATAGGGTAACTTTCATTTTACAGCCACTAATTTTTATCCGAAGTTTATTTTTGTCCTTTATGTTTTAATTTGAACGTATTAAATCCTAAACTATAAAAATAATTGCAATGTGAATCCTCCATTAAAATCTGTAAGAATCTGTGAATGAACATAGCCATTTGCCCTGCACATAATCTATACAAAGGGAAAAATGGTTTTTTAGATGCCTTTTTGTGGATAAAAATAATTTTGCTTCCATATTTAGTGAACTTTTATCTAAATTAGACGTTTTTTTTTTTAATTTTCGGACTCCTCTCGCCAATATGAGCTGGAGAAATATAAAATTTTGATAAAATGATAAAAAAATTCACTAAAGACAAGTATAACTTTATGTTTATACTAATTTAAAAACTCTAATGTGGTCATGTGCGTAACACGTGACCACATTTTATGTGAACGAATGGTCCATATTGCAACCGTTTTCTAATTTCAAAATTTAATATCTTCAAATTAAAACTTGAGAGACGAAAATAAAATTAAGGTGAAAGCTGAAGGATATAAAATAAAAATTACCCTTTTTAATAAATAAAAATTTTCCTATGCCATGTCAATTCGGTCTATAAATTTGGCCACTTTTTTCGTCAAAATTATCATTTCCCTTTGCTAAATTAGCCGAAAACTTACAAAAGTCTGTTAAAGTAGATGTCCCAAAAGTGGTCATAATATATATGATACGGGTATAGCAATGTAACCATGGTTAGCTTAGTTTAACCACCTTTGGCTGTAGGAATTATGGTTACCTTGGTAACTGTAACTCCTACCGTACGCTAGAAGAGAGGGATAAGAAAGGAGGAATGGTGTCATCGAAAAATTGTCGAGCATGTTTGGGACACGGGGGAGTTTATGAAATGTACAGTTTGTGTGGAGCAGAGAGCAAAAAAATAAAAATAAAAGAAAAATGAGTACAACAATTATACCACCATCGTGTATCTATGTAATATTTCAAACCTCTAATATTATACAATGTGGATATGGAAAATGCATGTGGTAATTACTTGGCTATGTTGGAGTGGATGGTTAGGGTAATTTTTTCCCTTTTTGATCTTTTCCCCAATTGGTAGGGTTGTAATGTACAATGCAACGTTATAAGGAAAAAATGAAAACAAAAAGGATTTATTACGAAAATAAAAAACAGAACAACACACAAGAACGCCAAAACATTTGTGTGGTTTGTCTTGAATCCTATATCCAAGTCGAAGAGCGGTAGAGAAATCACACTATGAAGAAGAAGCGTACATTATCGGTCATGTCTCGTAACTCTCAACATAAAGCATAGAGACCCAAATACCCTTTACATAGGAAAACTGTACAAGACGGATAGAATAAAAAAAAAAAAGAATACCCAATAATAATAAACAGGTCATGCGAGAAAACGTTGTTATTTGCCTATTAATTGGATCATGCAGATTCTCAAGAGGTTATGAATATAATCCGAGTTGGATAATTGAATTCAAGACACTACTCACAAGTCACAACAGCACTCAGTAACCATAGGCTACACAAATAATTTGTCACAAACCTGATCCCAAAAGAGCAGCATTCAAAAGATAACACTGACCAGAGGCCTTTGCCACACGTCTATCCCCAAACAGCCATAACATCCCAGCTGGGATACTTTTCACTCTCTGCATAAGCTTGCAAAGTTAAAAGAACAATAACATGTGGTCTGATTGAACAAACGGGAGCAGGTACAATGCACTCCAAAAAATGGCATACATGATGCGCTTAGATATAAAATTATCACAATCGATTATAATATTCACCATAATTAATCGTAACAAAAAAAAATTATAAGTTTTCTTACCACAAAAGGTCGTAACATCAATTATGCGTAAAATACTAATTTTCACTATTTTTGACATACAAACCCGCCTCCATAACATTCACCACACCGATCATAATATACACCACAACCGATCGTAACATTCACCACAATCGTTCATAACATTTTTATGGTACATAGATTGTAGTGTGTACTATAAATTTTGCCTAAACAGAAACCAGACAGACAGAGAGATGGCATGGAAATCACACCACTTTTGTGTATCATTCATAAGATAGTACCGTGAAGTGATCACTGCAACAATCTCCAAAAAATAACAACATATCAGCAAGTATCCATCTTTCTCGGAAAACAAGCTGGCATAGGAATAAAAAACTCAGTTAATACGGCACTTTCAAGAATAATTATCACCCAAGATGTTATTGAGTAAGGTCGGCTGCTAGACCAGCTTCACTTCTTCTAAAATTGCCTTCTTAGTTATTATTCGTTCCTTTCTCTTTCTTTTCACAAGTTACAAATACACCCTAAATATTTGACTTTGTCAAAACAATTCTGATCTAAAACAACTTCTGGTTTTTCTCCATTTGCCCAGCACCAAAGGCCATGCAGTGCTGCTATAAACCACTGCAATTGTCCTGCTAGCAGAACCCCCTCTTCCCAAAACTCCCCACTAAGGGTTCAGTCTGGTCCAAATTGAACCAAACCATAAACCGTACCGGTACTTACGGTTTAGGGTTTTTTTGGACCGGACCAAACCGTGAGAATTACCAAACCTAACCTGTTCGGTTTAAAGGTTCCAGGTTTGGGATTTTAATTTGAGCCATGGATTGGGCCTATCTAGTATGGGAGACTGATTGAGGTTTTTGGATTGGGGATTTTAATTTGGGCCATGGGTGGGCCTATATATATATATATATATATATATATATATATATATATATATATATTTAAAAAAAAACTCAGTTCGGTTCGGTTTTTAACCGCGGTTCAGATGGAAAACCGCTAACCAAACCGTAATGGTTTGATTTTTTTCGAACAGTAAACCAAACCGTTCGGAGAAAAACTGAACCGAAATGTATGGTTCAGACAGTTTCCGGTTTGATTGGGATTTTTTCTCACTTCTACTCCCAACTCCAGCCAAGAAACCCAACACCTCCTCGCCAACCAAGGTATCACCAATACCACTCCTTAAAGACAAGCGAAGACACCATAGCTCTCAAGCAACCATAAATGCAGCAACCAATTGAAAAAACGTTTCATCTGCTCCCTGCACGTACAAAACCGACAATAAAGCACTTTTCCTCTGCTTAGTTTATCAATAATCAGTATATTCTCCATTGTCCCAACCAAAAAAGTAATCTTGGAGGACAAGTCAATCTCTTAAGTCTAAATACCGTTCTAAGTAAAGTTGAAAGCCCTTTGCCCCATAAAATCTCATAGAACAGTCTTTCCAACCTTCCCTACCCTCTTGTATCTGGTATACCTAATCAAATAATGTGTGCATCTCCAGCTCCAAATAAGCGGAAGCCTATTAAGCAAGGGATTCCAATCAACCCTCTAAACCACTAACATGTGCTCACAAAGCCATAATCCCATGGAAGCCCCAACAGTT
>BRYE01000015.1:12952138-12954638 GCA_030159115.1 Actinidia arguta var. hypoleuca | reverse complement strand
CCTTCACCTTTTCCTCTCCCTCAGTATAGGCCTTCAGACATGATAATTAGTATATCAATAATGTTTGTTGAACTGCCTAAATCCACTCTATTTGTTTTCCCTCTTATTTTTCACTTTGTTTTAATAAACTCTGCATTGGATGCTGTCCATTTTTCAATGAACTTATATTCTCTGTTAACCTACAGGCTGCGATTGAGAAGTTGCACGTACCAGATGAATTAGAAGACGACATGTAAATCGGTTTCCAGTTAGGGCACAGAAGCAGAGAGCATGTTATAAATTATCCGGCTCCAAGCATTCGGTCCGGCTTGTGCCATCGACCATTGTCGAATGAAATGACGTGATTCTCAAGGCTTACTCGTTCCAACGGCCACCCTTGTGTAGTCAGCAAACTTGTAACTGTAAGTTTTTTAGGCATTTCCCATACTACTAGCAGAGGATCAAAATAACAATGTAACCAACAGGTGTGCAATTGTACCATCAGTTTCTAACGATGCTTAAGAACGCCTTGTAATAGAGGTTTGCAATTGATTTAATTATTCAATTAATTTCGGAAAATAATTGCAGTGTTTTACAGGACTGTATAGATCACCTAACCCACCAATTTGTTAGAGAGGCAATTGATTTAATCAGTGTGTGTGCTGTTCTTGTCTGTGTTCAAATACTGGATCTAAACTTTTCAAATGTACTATCATTAGAGATGAGGGATAGGTTTGGTGGATGAGATGCTCTGACAATGGGTGCGATGCTCAGGTTTGAGTCTCTCCGCTTCAAGCTACCATCGTTCCCCCCATCCTGAGAAAAGAATGGTTGTAATAATGAAGACTATACAGTACGCGATTCTCTTAAGGCGTGTTTGGAGTTAGAATTTGAGAGTTGAATTTCTATATGATTGTGATGAGTATCCATCCCTTAGTTTAGGTTTTGGGGCTTCGTCTTGGTGGATTTGGAGTAACCATGCGTGTTTGGCATTGTTTATTGGAAAACTGGATTTTTTTTGCATTTTTTTTTCACTAGTTTTTTTTACCTTCTAATTATACTTTATTTTGTAGTGGGAGTTACCAGTTCAAGTGACAGTGACTTGGGTTCCCACATGATTGTGAGTTCAAGTCTTGAGAGCAGTCAATTCATGCAAAATAATTTAGTGTTTGGTGACACTTTTAAAAGTTGTGTTACTTGGATCTTTTATGTACTAATTTTTTAAATTTCATCCCAATGTATCCAATTTGATTTTAAGTGGTCATTTTTCCAATTCAGCTATTTCATTCTAAGTTTCTTTATTGCAGAAAGGATCTTGGATTTTTTTATTTTATTCTTTATATCAGTCGTGGATCCGATTCAAAGTAGGCTTAAATAGTGGTTTATTAATTTTTGAATTAGATAATTCATCTAACAAGATGCTTGCATTCTATTTTTAAATAAATAGAATGTGTGAGTATAGTCAAGAGACCAGTTACTTGTCACCAAAAGATTGGATGGGAGAGAATGAATGGAGATGTAGGGAATAGAGGAGAAAGGGTAGAAAAGGGAGAGTTGTTGATGTGTACATAGAAGGTATGAAAATGTGCAGTTTACTTCTTCAATAAGAAGGGCTATTTTATGAATCTCCCGCTATTTAATTAATCATGTGCCACTCATTTGAGGATTTAAATGGATTCGTTTGACGGATTGGTGATAGGAGGTAAAGTGATGGTCAATAAGGCTCCTGTGAGTTTTTAATACATAGATTTGAAATATAAGAATTTCAAATCTCTATAAATTTCAAAATTTTCATTTGGATACAATTTTTTAAAAAGATTTCAATTACATGGATTTCAATTAAAATATATTTTGGTGAGAGAGAGTGGAGGGGCGAGAGTTGAGCACAAGGGAGAGGAAGAAAGAGTAGGGGAGCGAGAGGAAGAGAGGAGAGAGAGAGAGGAGGAAAGAGAGGAAGGAAAGAGGGAGAGAAAGGAGGGAGGAGATAAGAGTGAAGCGTTGAAGACAAGTTGAAATGGATGGGTAGGAATTTGTCAAATAACACTTATTTTAGAGTTATTTGAAATTTTTTCATTTTGTTCTTGAAATTTAAAGGGTGAATTTCATTGATTTTAAATTCTTTAGTTTATTTATGATCCAAACATACTCAACAAATTTGGGGTAAGAATTTAAAATTCACGTATTCAAACGAAATCTAATAATCCAAGGGGTGTAGCGATCTTCAATTTGGGCGATAAAATAAAAACTAGTGATAATTTGAGGGGTAAAATGTAATTAACCCCTATGAAAATGAAAATGAAAATGAAAATAAGAAACTTCAACTCAAAAGCTTTGATGGATATCCTTCTGTATCCATTGCCTTCTTCTATTATGAAAGACGAAACACCTTAGCCTATGTTTAAGTCAATGATTTAGTTAGAAAAAAAGAAAAAAAACTAAAAAACATAGAGGATTCAATGATTTTGAAGAGTTGAATTTCTAACTTTTCCATTTACTTTTATTTTTCCATGCTCAAGTTCTT
>BRYE01000015.1:12942138-12944638 GCA_030159115.1 Actinidia arguta var. hypoleuca | reverse complement strand
AATAAAGGCAGGTAAAGCAGAGCGGTCAGTAGGAGAGGGAGCACGGATGGTAAAGTAGCCAGGTGGAGACGATTGAAAACCTCACCAAGGGAGGGGAGCTTCTTAGCTCCAAGAATCTTAGACTGGGCACCATCAAAGGAGGACGGGAGACCAGAAAGGAAATGAGCCATCCACATGGACTCTTGTAGTCGCTCCATGGCAGCAACATCAGAGGAAATAGGTTCACTGAGTCTAATTTTCTTGCAAACAACCCTGAACCGGCCATAGTAATCATCAAGCAACATATCACCAAGAGAGAGAGAAAAATGTTTGATGAAGATCGTAGGTGCGCCGCAGATTACCAACACCAGAAAACTTCTCCTTAGCCTTAGCCCACACCTGTTTGGCTGAGGTCAAATACACCAGACTACTACTAATATGAGGCTCAATATGTTCCACAAACGAAGACGAATTTGAGCATCCTCAAGTTTTCAAGTAGCATGAGAGGGATCCTTAGGATCTGGAGGAGCATCAGTCAAATATTTATTCTGCCCCTTAGCTATCAAATATACCTCAACAAATTTGGCCCATGGGGAATAATTACGCCCATTGAGCATAATAGCTGTAGCTGTAATAGATATAAATTCCGGCCCCCAAGCAGCACCAAAACCAACACACTTCCGAGGATTTCGTCTAAATATCAACAATTCAGTAAGCAGTAGACAAACAAACTAAAGAAAGCAACAATTATAAAACTAAACAACTGTAATGGGGGCAACAAGAAAGCAACAAACTAAATCATACTAAATGAAGAGAGAAACCAGCCACAGGTTGGAACTCTTCGAAACAACTTAAAAGCCAAGGTAGACAACGAACATAGGAAATGCAACAATCACATGAACACAAAAAGTTCATAATCAATCGTTGAAATTGAAACAAACAAAGGCTACAAAAGGGCTGTCCAATCAAAATGAACAAGGCAATTTAAGAACTGGACCAGGTGAGACCTTGGATAATGGTCGATTGAAGCAGGCAAGGCGAACCTGGAATATTGATCAATTGAAGTAGGCGATGCCTGAGTGCTCGTCGATTAGCCTGATAAGGTCAATTAGGACGGTCATTTGGGAAATTGAGGGTGCGATTGGTTAGTGAGTGGTTGCCAATTGGGTTTTGGAGTCACGAAAGGCTAGGAGGTGGTCACTGTATTTGTCTGTGGCTTTCAATGTCTAGGGTGAGGTCGATTGAGGCTGTCGAAGGTTGGGTAAGGGTCAATTGGTAGCGACCGGTGGTGGTCGATAGTTATGGTGGTAACAACTTTGAGGATGGTCGACAATTATGGTGGCAAATATCTCTGCTATGATTCCTGAAGTTTTAAAAAGTGAGATTAGGGTTTAGATTAACCCTAACACACACATAATGATGTGTGTCTATAGATAGATAGATAGATAGATAGATAGACAAAACCAAATTACAAATGCACTCCTCTAATTATTGTCAATACTAATTACTTAACCCCCCCCTAACTACTCACTGCACCCACTACTATATACTCTAACACCTTCTTAGTCTTACCGCACATCCTCCTCAACATTCTTATCTCATCTAACATCATTTTAGTAACATGTTGCTTCTTAGCAACCTAACAATTTGTCCCATTTAATATCACCGGTCTTATAGCCGTTCTATAGAATCTTCATTTTAACTTGGGAGGTACTCTTTGGTCACTTAATACTCCAGAAGCCGCTCTTCACTTGAGCCAACCACCTTGTATCCTATGTGTTATATCATCAACAATCTTACCATCCTTACTAAAAATAGAGTCTAGGTACCAAAATTTCTCGCTCTTTGGTATCTTTTGATTTTGGATCTTCACTCCTTTGCTATGAGAACTTCTACTCACACTAGATTTGCATTCTATATACTCAGTCTTGGTCCTGCTTATCTTAAAACTTTTTGACTTTAGTGCTTCCTTCCAGATTTTTAACTTTTCATAGACACCTCTTGCAGTCTTATCAACTAATATTATATCATCAGCGAACAACATACACCATGGTCCAGTGTCTTGAATACGTTTAGTTAGGTCATCCATAACTAAGACAAAAAGATAGGGGCTCAAGGCAAACCCTAATGTAATCCTACTATAATTGAGAATTCACTCGTAGGCAAAAAGATAGGGGCTTAAGGCACACACCCTGGTGTGTTATCCTACTATAAATGAGAATTCACTCGTCTCCCTAGCCGATGATCGAATCATAGTAACAACACCATCATATATGTCTTTAATCACATCAATCTATGCCCTTGTAATTTTTTCTCTCCAAAACCCACCAAATAATATCTCCAGGAAGCTATCATAAGCTTTTTCTAAGTCTATAAACACCATATGGAGGTCTTTCTTCTTCTTTCTATACTTCTCAACTAGTCTCCTTAATAAATAGATTGTTTCCAAAGTCAATCTACCTGACATAAAATCAAATTGCTTCGCCGACACACTTGTTATCCTCCTCAAACGATGCTCAAT
>BRYE01000015.1:12867138-12872138 GCA_030159115.1 Actinidia arguta var. hypoleuca | reverse complement strand
TTAATAATTGTGCATGTGTATCTCCTATTCTGTAGATTTTATGATTTGGTGTGTAAAATACGACTTACACACATAAGATCAGATCATCATTTTCTTATGGAATATAAGTTTATTGTGTTACAGTCTTATATGGAACTAGACACACCATTAGTAAGGTTGTAGTGCAAGATTTTAATAAGTCAGTATTGACTATGTTTGCACTAGTATGTTTTGTGTGCATTGAATAGGAGCGTGTTGGAGTAATTATTTTTATATTGACTATATAAAATAATTAATATCACATATTTATTACAAGTGTTTATACTCTTAATCTTGATATAATAAATATACGCATGCATTTAATATTTATTATTTTGATTCACGAAATAATGAGATTCTTTATGGGTCAACAAACTCATTGAGTTGAACAGTAACATTACGTGTATAATGAATATTAATTATTAATGGAATTCATGTCCCAGTATAGGGATCGATGATTTCCTTTAAGAAAACTTATAAGTTTTAATTATATCAAACCCTGCAAGTGGATTATGAATCATACATATCAAATAACTTAATTGGAATGTCTCAATAAATTAAATAAGTTTATTAAATTTGATTATCGATAATTTAATTTAATAGACGGGTATCTATCATCTTAACGTGAAAAGATAAATAAGTATTTAATAAAAATAAGCTCGAAGTAAAATTATGGTATGACAAATAATGCAATTATAATTATTCAGTGAACTTAATTACAATTTACATAAATAAGAATTAATCATGTTGGATTAGTAGTCCTTATTTATGTAAAAAAACTAATTATACTTATCTTTTGGTCAAAAGGCTTAAGATTGTGATCGAGCAGTTAAAACTTGTTACTGTTTGGAATCAACGATGGTATGATTATAATCATATAGATTAATCTCTACTAATTAAATCATATTTTTTGTGTATATATTATGCATGAAAAAATATGCATTCCCCAACAAATATTATATCCAATGGTCCCAATATTTTGACCAAAAAATGACTTTAGCCCTTAAAAATGGTAATAAGAAATTTTACGTTCTTTATTTTCATTCAAATTGTTAAACTCATATTGAGTTAGGTTGCATTCACGTAGGATAATTTATTTTATATCTATTTTACTAGCATCACTCTGTGTTTGTATAGTAGATTTTATTTTATTTGTTTAGACTGTTGAAGTGAGAAAATACATCACGCAAGTTGAAGTTATCATCCTTGCGTGATGTATTTTATTAACCTCGAAGGTTTGTAATCATTTTTTTCCAATGAGGTTAAGATCTAACCACAATGAGTTGGTTCAAAATATTTAGTTTATTTTGCATGTTTTATTTTTTTTAATTGTTCATGCAGTCATATAATGCAGTCAACAAACAATGTCGAGAAACTTCTCACTGAGTACCTTAGACCCCAAACTCATATTTGGGTGACGAAAGGGACTAGTCTATCCACGTGACTCATATAATATATATTTCCAAGACTAGGGTGACACAAAAAAATAGACATTATATTTATAGCTATACCCCCGACTTTGTTTTAGTGAAAGATTTTCTTATTTCAACGGAAATACTATTTATTTATAGATCATTAGTCTTTTGTGTTAAATAAATTTCAACGGAATTGCTTTTCCTTCTTAAGTAGGAAAATATTAAAAAAAAATTTGAGTAATTGCTCTCAAAATAAGACCCAACGTAAGGTTCTCTTAACTGAGATTTTGGTGTCATTAATAAAAAAAAAATTAACCTTTTTGGGGGCTTCCCAAAAAATGTTAATTTGTATAAAAAAATCGTGTGAATTTTTCTGTAGTGAAATATATTAAATGCAAAGTTTTCAGGATTTTTTTAAAAACTATATGTGATTTTTTCTGTATTGAAATAATATTATTTTTAAATTTTTTTCTTAACCAAATTTATTTTCGCAAAATATATGATGAAATGAGATATATTTCGGTAAACTATCACTTAGTCCCTCCAACTTTGATCTACTGTTTAATGCTACCTTTCAATATTTAATTTTTGTATTTAAGCCCTCTTACTTCCACAACTAAGTCAATGTGTTCTGATTCATCAATAGATATGAACAAAACCTATATGATTATATTTCTACTCAAATTTAAAAAAAAACAATAGTTTAAATCAAAATTAAAAAGAAGAGTAGAGAAATAGATTGATAGTTCTTGTCACATCGGGATGGCTAAAATTGATTTTTGCCTAATTTAGTCGGTGAAAATTTTAAAAATAGTTGACATCAGTCTAGCCAAAATAGACTAAAAATTAACTTTGCTAGAGTTAGTGTTAAAAAGTGTCAGCTAAGATAGAATTATTAGTTTTTGAGTTATAATTTAACTTAAAGTTAGTGTGGATTTATCATTATGTCATAAAAATAGTAAATAATTTTACCTCGAATTGTATGTAATTTTTTATATTCATATTTTTTTTCTTATTTATACTATCATTTTATTTAGTTTAAACTATAAAATGATGCACTTTCCAAGTTTTACATCTATAATAAAGCATCGGACTCTATCAACTTACATGTTTGAGTCGTATTAAAAATTAAGTTCAAGGGATATAGTGATGACCCTTTTTTTTTAATATAGTATTTTTGGTAAATTTTATCAGTGTTTTTTGTAGTTTAGTTAAAGTTTTACTTTAGTTCTTCCAATTCTAATATAAATTTAAAAATGCCAACGAAGATTGTATATTTTTTTTCCTCAATTTTTTTAACAAATTTGAATGGAGGGAGGGGACTTCATTGGAATTGATTAGAACCTGTTGGGTCTTACTTTTTAAATTAAAATAATAAGAACCAAAGTGAAACTTTACCTAAACTACAGGGAGCAACAGTGAAGTTTACCCGAGTATTTTTCTAACGATCATTGTCGAAGTCCGTGCCACATGTCCTCTCCGTTTCTTTATCATTCTCCAAATACTCTAAACACAATCTCTCTCCCCCCCGCCCTCTCTGTCTCTCTCTCTGCTTCAGTTGTTCGCCGAGAGGTAAGCGTCTCTCTGAGAAAGGCTCTTGACATTAACGAAAGGTCAAATCTTCTATTTGTATTTTTGTATTTCATTTTCTTGCTTGTATATGTGCTTATCCATTTCTCATCGCCTTGATTTTGCCTGCAGAATTCTGCATTGTGTGTAGAGGTAAACCGTAAGTTCGGTGCATGATTGAGTTGATTAGGACTCTGTTTGGTTGATGAGAAAACGAAAACGAATAGAATTAAATCGTTTGATCAGTAATTCTAGAAAGCTAACCAAACAGAAATATTAGAAGTTGGAACATTGGAATTTGGTATGATTTATATTGTATTTCTCCTCTGAGCTGATTAATTTTATCGTTTTCACTTGCAAATTTTCGTTCTTTTTTTTTCTTCCTATTTTAGATTTTGGGTTTTGGGTCTTCCTCTTTCTTTTAGATTTGTTTAGAACTATTAATCTGCATGTCTTATGTTTATATGTGTATACATGCGTTTATGAATTAAATCTTAGGCTACGTTCAGATTATGAGTGTGAGATTAGAGTATTAGTCTTGTGGGGTCCACTTTAACCATTATAGTGCAAAAATTTGTGGGGTCACTTTAACCATTCTAGTGCAAAAATTAAATTCTGAAACTAATATTAAATTCCAAAAATATAGGATTAGGAATCCCATGGGGTTGGTATTACTAATCCAATCCCATAGGACTATTAATCCAAGGGATTGGAATTGTATTGTTAATCCCATTAAATTGAAATCTGTTATCAAACATGACGTGTTTTGAAGCAAATAAGCTATGATTCTTGAAATGGACATTCATGGGTTTTGTTATTCGTTTTGATATATCTAGTCTTTGATATTTTGTATCTATGCAATTTCTTTTCTGATAAATTATGGATTTTTATTTGATTATTAGTCTTGGACTTCTTTACTATACTTTTTTTTTGTATTCCAACTAGTCAATTGAAGTCCCTCAGTGTTGACTCCAATAATTTTTGTCAGCAGTGACATTCAAAGACATTGTAAACATCCTATAGAAAACATCCTATAGAAAATTTTGATATCAATATCCATCACCAACTTTCGATAAATAACTTCTTCAATCATAAACGATAGAAACATTTAACGTATAGTTTTTTTGTTCTACATTCAATTTTGTTCAAGAAATTAGTCTATAGATAAGCAAACACCATGATCAATTTGAAACATATATATAAATACACAATTTCCAATAAGTAAAAAATAGAAATTCACATTTACATTTTGTATCTAGTTATATAAAAAGAATTCATACTAAAATAGTTTAAAACTTGGTGGGTCATTTATTTACAAGCAAAAACCGTTAGTAGTGTCATGGTGACGAAGTTGAATGCAATATGAGGTTCACTAATGCATTATTTTAATGAATTTTACCATTGCGTTGAGGATAAATCATATGGTATTTAACTTTGGTATCCAAATATGGTCACTACATCATCATGTAAAACCACATCTCAGTTTTTTTTTTTTTTTTAAATTTCAGGGTTCAAACTCATTTTTTAGTGGGTTCACATTAAAAAATTTGTCTAAAATTATGAACCACGCTGAGTGGGATCGAGTGAATGGTGTCGCCACTGAAGTCCCTAGTCTATGCTGTTTTCTAAGAAAAAGGAGAAGAACATTACATAAATTACGAGTACGTTTTGATCCCCAGATGTTAATTACTAGCATTTGAACTAGAAGTTGGATATTGATTATTGTCTGCGGGCTAGACTAATGGCTTTTGTGTTCTTGCATCGCAAAGAAGGAAACATGCTAAGAATTCAAACTTTGATTATTCTTCCCTGCATTTTGTTGAACATTCTTCTGATCTTTATTTCTGATGTCTTTGATCTTTAGGTCTGCAAGGTGATCTGACCAAAATGGAAGAGCCGACTGGTAGGATTGCGAAAGATGTTACTGAAGTAAGCTGTGTTAATCCTTTTTTTTCTTTAGTCTAAGGTTAAGAGATAATGCCTATCATACTCATCTTG
>BRYE01000015.1:12857138-12859638 GCA_030159115.1 Actinidia arguta var. hypoleuca | reverse complement strand
AAAAAATAACTTAATTGTTCCATGCTGATTTGCTATTTTTTCTTCTTACCTCATTCACTATTTTCATATTTCCTTCAATTAATGCATTTTACTCGTTTTTCTTCTCACACCATTCCCTGTTTTGACATTTCCCTTGATTAAATGCATTCCGCAGTTTTCTCTTGGCAATTCTTGCACGCAGAGTTTGTTCTTTCATTTTTTCCACTTGTCACAGCCCAATCGATCACTCAATCTGGTCATTTCGCATTGAGGTCTATGATTCAATCTATTCATTTCGTAGACGTCAGTGTGTAAAGTGTAAACCATTCACACGAAACAAACAATTTGATCTGATAATCGTGCCACGTGATCCAGTAATCTATTTTCTACACACATGCATATATATCTTCAGTTTCTTTGGGTATAATGATTTTAATTTTTAGCAAATTCAAGTTCATAATTGTTCATTGTTAGAGAGAGGGAGAGGACTAGTCCATATCTTATGGAATGACATAAAACTAAACATATCTTAGTTACAACACTTGCACTGAAACCACCAGGTTGTTCATAGGGACACAACAAACTAATATGCAACTTCAATGCATTGCTGGTTTCATTGTTGGGGGCTCACTACTTGCTCTGGTTAAGCCTAGCAGCTGCAGCTGCAGTGGTTAGATTTGGATCATTCCTCACCTCTGCATCTATCACCCCCTCTGCGTCCTGACGCGTCGGCGGGTTATCGGATGGTAACTTTGTAGTCGCATCCTGTCCGAAAAATTCAAATAAGAATGCATCAAAATCGCGATCTTCCCATCCTCGATAAAATGCCTTTTGTTGTGCCTATTTCACTTTAAGAGGTTGGTTGATATAAAGCTTTTGTTGTGCCTAGTTCTGGTACAAGTTGCATGCAATAATCAAGCATTTTACACATTGGAGTATCTCTGATGTGAGCAACATATGAAATTATATATATTACAACATCTCTAATGATTGGAAAAAACTCTTATCATCGTCAAAATTTAGCAGAAGGTAGTAAAAACTAGAGCTCTAATGGTTGAAAAACTCTCTTGCCGAAGCCAAACTTTGCTAAGTCATTAATAATGTTTGGATCTCCAATATATCTTGATCCGGTAGTAGTAATGATGCCATCATACCAAAGTGGCATTGCGTAAATGCAACAACAATATCATTGTTTTGCACTTTGACACTATAGCCAGCAAGAAAATGGTTTTGGCCTTCCCAAAATAACTGTAACAATCAAAGTTGCTCTTATATAGCTAACACTGCTCTAAAATAGTAATCCTAAGTAAAGTGACTCACGTTTGGGGACTATATGATATGAGGCCCAGTTTGTGTTATGATTTTTGTTCCCTTCGTTTTCGAGATTTTGTTTTAGTGATTTTTTTTCCGTTATTTGATCAAAATTTTATACTTTTTCGATTTCTTTTGACGAGAGGAGTCCGAAAATATAAAAATATTCATCTAATTTAAAAAAAATTTCACTAAAGACGAAAATCATAGTCTACATAGACCGTGTGAGCATCAATTCATGAAAATATGATTTCTATCTGAATTCGGAATTGATAAATCCGTTAATTTTAATTTAAATCCGAATTTTTTTTAACTGGATATCCAATCTGATCCATTTTTCTTTTCTTTTAGAAAACAACCCCTAAAGTATGAAAATTTTAAAATGGAAGAAAAATTATCCCACTAGGTTCAAAAATTGGACCAAATTCGGATATTCTATTCAAAAAACACAGATTAACCGAATTGAGATTATATAACTTTTTGGACCGAATTTTTGTTAATGAATTCAGATTTTATTTGATCCATTGGCGCTCCTATTCATGTATTCATCATTTAGATGCCTAGTAATCACTAAATGAACGGAATACTCACAACCAAAATATCACCCAATTTGGTCTTCTCCTCATTCCTTGCCGTCCGAGCATTGCGAGTGGCGGCTGACTGAGCCGCAGCGGCAACACCACCGGGGACTATGTTGGTCCGGCCAGTTGCTCTCACTTCCGCCGCCTGGATGGAGGCAGTGTCGCTGTAATCCACCGGCCTCTGACCGGATGTCAGAGCAGTGGCTTCCAGGGCCTCTCCTATGGTAATATTTCCTTTTACAAATGTGGACATGGGTGCTAGTGACACTGGTTGGCTATGTTGCTGAACCAACAAATATATTAAAACAAGTTAAAATTAGTTTAAAACCAAATAATCAAGCTTTTTATAAGATTTAACTTTTATTCGATCTTTTTTTTTCTCTCGTTATTGTTATCATTTTTTTTCTATTTTCATTTTACTCTTGGACTGATAATTTCTTCCGAAAATACCATCAGCATTCATCGCCGGAACATAAACGAAAATTTCTTTCACCGGAACATAAACAAAAAATTCTCTCAAATCAAAATAAAAAACCGACCATCACTTTCTCTCTCATTTCACCATCTTTATGTATTTTTACACAAAATCAACTAGCAAGGTACCACCGTTGCTAAGGAATAATTCTTGT
>BRYE01000015.1:12839638-12844638 GCA_030159115.1 Actinidia arguta var. hypoleuca | reverse complement strand
AATTGTTCTAAATAATGGAGACCCACGTCAACACGTGACAAGCTTATTTCTAATCAGTGAATAATTTATCAGAAAGGGCAAAAGCAGAATTAAAGTACAAGTAAGTGTTAGAATTTATTTTGTGTTTTATACTTTTACAGTGTGGGCCCTCATATGGAAATTTTGACTCACATAATAAAGGTGCAGATCCTCTATAGTAGTGAAGGGTGCAGTCTGCAGAGACCTCACCGTCTGCTAACTTCAGTGGGGCCCATGTAATAATCATTACGTGGCAGTAGCAGGTTGGTACTGTTCCAAAGTTTTTGGCCTTTGGTAAATTTCATTCTCCTTGTAAATATGGATAAATACAGTTATCTCCCATCTAGTTTCTAAAATATATCCCTAATCTCTTTTACTTTTTAAAATATTATGAAGATTTTTATTTTTCATTAAATTAGCCTGAATAGTGTTAATGTTTAGTAAAAATGAAACTAATAAAATTAACAATAAAAATAAAAAAGGTAATTATAAGGATAATTTTATAATTTTTTTTCAAAAATTAATACTAATAGAAAACATTGATAATAATTCAAAAGTAAAAAAATATTAATAATATGTAAAAGAATTTAAGGGAGGTAACTGTATTTATTAAAAGTGTAAGGGAGGTAAATAAGATTTACCCTTGTTTTTAATGATTGACAGAGGAAGGAGCGAGAGAGAAGACTTGCCCGTTAACGGAAAACTTTTAATAGTAGCGGATTAATATAATTTTTTTTTTAGCTGTTAGAACTTTAAAATTAAACTATTAATAATAGGGGTAATGCTAAAGTCACAGAATTGTTCATCGCATTTATTATTACGCGGCTCAAAACGACGTTATTTTGGTAATAAAATAAAAAAACGACGTCATTCAATTAAAAATTACGTTTATTTAAAAAATAAAAAAGAAGATCGTTTTTGTGTTTTATCATTAAAATAACGTCATTTTGGTGCCGCGCGATAACAATGCGGTGACTGTAGCGTTACCATAATAATTGTGGGTTAAGGTCTTAGTTTAATCAAAGATTTTTGGAGGAATTCATGAAACAAATTAAGAAACAAAGTTCAAATCTATATTGTCACATTCTTTAAATTTTTTTTCTTTTCTTTTGTTAAATCTTTAATCCAAACACAACCTAAAATGACAAAACTTTTCAACAAATTTTACGGCTTGATTTTTCAAAATTCTTGCCAATTATATATTTTCTAAAACTTCGGTTAAATTTACCCCAAAATTTCGCATTGCCAAATTTATCAAGCCGGCATTGTGACTACAAAAAACATTTTGTAAAATGAATCTAATAGTGAAAAATCAATCTAAAATTTGTCTTTAGAAAAAAAAAATTACACCTATAAAAAAGAATTACTACTATTTTTTTATATTTAACATTTGCAGACTTCAACTTTCCAAAAACTAGCTTTTCAAAGCCAAAATGACTATAATAGGTAGTAATGGCGAAGTCAGGATTCTAATTTATTCTGGGCTATGAGTTTTTTTAATGAATTACAAAAAAAAAGTTTGCAGTACATATATATGACAAAGTTAGATAAACTAAACAATTTCATAACTAATATGTAGTAAAAGTATACATAAACTGACAAATATTTAAAGAAATTCAAGAAAAAATACTTATTGAAATCTAGACATTCATATGTACCACATATGTGCGTTTGTGCAAAATGATCACTAATTCAACAAAGTCTAGATATTCATATATACCAAATATGTGCGCTTGTGCAGATGTATCATTACTTTAATAAATTCTACACATTCAAATATATCACAAATGTATACCTGTACAAATGGATCACCTATCCAACAAATACAAATACTAAATCTTACCATTAAAAAGCGCAATCAAAAAAATATATACGTCAGAAGACGGTATTGACCTTTTTATGATTTTCTATAAAATAAAAAAAACAACCCATTAAGAAGCAGTCCTAAAATTTTTAATCTTCAAATTCAAAGTTATATCATTTGATTGAAACTAAATTAATGACTATGAGAGACTAAGTGAAAAATAATAATTCTGAATCCTTGGATTGAAATCAAATTAATGTCTCTAACTAGAAAACAATGACTGTGACCATACATTTACAACGGTAAAAATCTGAATAATGACAAAAAATTGAACGAAAGAACAATTATACAGAATCAATGAATCTCTCTCTCTCTCTCTCTCTCTACACACACACACACACATTATCTGTTATAACTCTATACGCATATCATTATGTTTCTCAATTATTTTCATTACTTCGTCTAAACATATATATAGGTTCGTATATATACAAATCAATTGGGATCAAACCCACCACCATATTGCCACAGTCACCACAAATCAATTGAAAAAACACAAAGTTCTTGTAATAGGATGAAGCACGGCATACACAACATGTTATTGGTCTTTTCCTTGTCTCTCTCTCATAGGGCTCTTTTAATGGTTAGTTAATTAATTTAATTTTTATTAGATTTACAAATTAAGATTGAAGTGAGCTGTAATTAATTGGGCTCAGCAAAAGAATAAAAGTTATTGGGCTGAGCAAATGAATAAAAATTATTGAACTGAAAAATAAAAAGAAATGGGCTGAGTAATATTGGGGTGAATTAAACTTAAATCTTTAAAAAGTTTGGACATAAAAATAAGGAGTTGGGCTGGGCTGGTCCCTTCGCTTTTGATAGGTAGGGATGCCCCGTTTTAGGTAAGTTTTTATTGATTTTTAGATATTTTAGCCAAAAAAATTTTTATTTTGTTTGGAATAATTTTTTTTTGCCCTCTAGTTAATTTTTTTTTATATAAGTTTTATTTGATGAGTTTTTTTATAGGTTTACCAGAATAATTCTACCTAGTTTATTTAGATACCCCAACAACAAACTTAATTATTTTATTATACTTTACCTAAAAATACAAAAGTGAGAAAATTTAATTTTTTTAGATATCCCAAACGAGGCATAACATAGCTTGTCTGCTGGTAAAAGACCATTTCAAAAATCTCCAAGGCAAGTCTCGGAAATGAAAAATTAAATATGTATTTAAAAAAAAAAAAAAACTCCATCATTTTTGTACTTTCCATTCAAAATTTACCAACATTTTATCAAAAATTAAATTATATACAATTTTTTTCTCAAAAAATTAAAATTAAAATTAAAATTTTAAAAACTTTTCATACACATTTAATATTTGTCTCATATTAAATGTCTCATCAATATCTTTTTAATAGTACCAATTGTATGAAAACTAGATTCATAACTTGGTAGTTTTAAGGGCTTGTTAGAAGGTTAATTAAACATATCTATTGATTTTACATGTTTAATATATTTTCTAAGAATTAATATGTTTTCTTATCTTTTATAGGGGTCAACGCTGGTTAAAAGAAGTTGATTGATTTTTTATTTTTCACTTGGTGTTCGTTTCTAGCTGGTTGTTTCTTCCAATTATATGACGCTATTTGTTAGATTTATTATATATGTGGTGGTGGGTTTGTGTTGCTAGATTTTTAATGTGATGAATTATCAACTTTGATCACTAATATGATTTTTGATACTTGTAAATATTCTTCATTCAATTCAAAAACTAAAAAATAAAAAACAAGAAGCCTTCAACAATAATTTATGAAACTTTAGGGCAAGCCCAATAAGAGGCCCATTGTATTACAAATCGGAAGTTTTTTTAAGATGGTCAAAGAATTACTAAAACCTCTTTCAATTCAAAGTCATCAATTTCAACTCCAATTACACAATTAAGGATTTTTTTTAACAACATAATTCAGACAAGCTCACATTAAAAAAAAATCAACTTATCTAGCTCCAAATCAGCCTAGCCAACCATCACAATCATTACATAGAATTTTATTTTATAGCCAAATGAAACTTCTAATAAAAGAAGAAATGCCTTTAAGAATTGTTGACCACCATCATCTTCCTGAATTCTTCAAAATCCAGCACTCCATCGGAATTCGTGTCATACAGGTCAATTGTTCCCATCACCTTTCAAATCGTACACTTTGAAAGTCTGAGTTAGATCCCTCTCAATATCATCACCCTCCTCACTTGATTCGCTTTGATCACTGACCTTTGCATTAATGACGGTGTCATAGTAGCACACGAAGTCGTGGAGGTTGAGGCTCATTTTCTCCACCAATGGCTCGATCTCCTTCGGGCTAGTCTGGACCCCAAGAACTCTACAATACATTAGAGCTTGTCAAGGCTCACGAAGCCATCACCATTCTGGTCTAGCTTCTCGAAAATCCAATGCAAGTCGTCAATGTCGAGAGGAGACATGCTGGTGTGGAGTTATCGAACAATTATCATTCAATTTAGATGTTGTCCCTGCTTTTGCATTTTGTATTGTGCTGGCATTAGGGTATGTATAGAATGTGTAGGTTGTGGGGGAAATCTATGTTGTCTTGCCTAGAATATGTGTATATATAGGATGTGCTATAAGAAATCAATGTTGTCCTTGCAAGGAATAAGGGCATACATAGGAAGAGGTAGAAAGAAATCTATGTGGTCCTTGGCTGTACATTTGAAGGACCAAATGACAAAGAGAGAACATTGGCATTTGGTTGTAATTTCTGGAGAAATTATTGTTAGATGAGTTGCTTTCTATATATGACTTTTTGGTTATATTTCTTTGACAGGTAATAAAGACTTCTTTTTTTTAGAGCATCTCTAACAAATACCTTAAATACGAAAAGTCAAAAAATTTGAGGATTCAACTAAGATTTATGAGATCCAAGAAATCAACACAAGTCGCATTTCAAATTACTTTTACCTTCAAACGTCAAACCTATGGTTAATTTGGCAAATGCCAAAAAATGACAACATTGCTGGAGTGGTGCATGGTCAGTCATGAGTTTTAGAAGACGCGAGACGACTCGTAAAAAGGAGTTCCATATATTCTCCAGACAATATTTATAAATATATACATAAATTTCACCAATTTTTTGCATATTTTTTGAACAATTTTATACATTTA
>BRYE01000015.1:12797138-12799638 GCA_030159115.1 Actinidia arguta var. hypoleuca | reverse complement strand
ATAAGATGTTCCGAGTAAGGCACGTCGCCCAACATCTCCAAACTCACCTTTCAGGTCGCCTCATATTGTTAACAAATTGAGCTCCATTCCATTTACATATTCCCTCCATATCGCCATAGGGTGAGATGATCTACCTCGCCCAAAGCAGAGACGTCTTCTCAAAGACTTTTCCGTAAGGACTCCATCTCCATTAGAGGTTTGCTATCACCACTATTGTACCTGATTAAAGTCCATCTCCATAAAGAGTTCCACCTCTACAAGAGAACTGTCTCCAATAGACTCCAACTCAACGACGGCGCCTATAATCACGGATGGATCACCAGTTGGCAGCCTCCTGATTAATCTCCAGATTTGATTGGGATATCCTCCCATGCTTATCCTTCCGAGGAATTCGCCATACTACACTGACACGGCTCAGTTCTCCTGTCTATATAAAGGCCGCTCCCCATAATAAAAAGGTACGCTCAACACAGGCACTACACACTTTCATTGTGCTCTCCATGCTGCCTTAATTTATTTTCTGGTCGCCTTGGTCTGATACACACGCCGGAGGGGTTTTGAGCGGCCTCACCCCGGCCGATTACTTTTGCTCGTTGCTGTGCAGGTCGCCCCAGTGTAGCCGAGGTCCAGTGCCGAGGCCGAGGAGCAATTTTGACTGTTGGTTGCTCTCCCAGATTTTTACACAACAGTAACAAACTTTTTGAAGCAAAAGAGAGCATAGATTTCCTATATAAGGTGAAGTTGTAGTCTCCTTAATAACCAAGTAGAAAGTCTTAAAAGAGTTTCTTTAACAACTAAGTAGTTCCTAGAGCTATATTGTGCAATGACTATATCCATCTCAAAGCACGCTATACTAAATAGAGGCTACGCGGAACATCAGGAAATGACTACGCAGCTACGCTGAACAACAGGAATAGAGGCTATGCTAAAACATCAGAACAAGGCAGGCTATGGTGGAAATCACTACTCCAATCGCTAGGATTATTCGGTCATTGTTGATGCCTACTCCAATCGCGAGCAACACTCGGTCATTGCTGATGCCGAGGGAAGGAAAATGCCAAGCATTGCCCACTATCCCCCCATAGGCTTGGAAAAATATGCCACAGAGCATATAAAGAGAAATGTTGTGCCCCGACCAGTCACCGAATACAGGTATGCAAGGACGGAGCCAGGTATTGGCTTGGAGTGGTCATGGCTGTCCCCAACCCTTTGATTATTACCCATTTTTTATATGGGATAAGTCAAAGGTTTAGTTTAAGTGTACAAAATATAGTGCCCCAAAAGATTGATTGATACGAGGGTAAAGTTGAAATACAATTAACGAATGCTACTCCCAGATTAGTTCCGTTAACGACGATTGGGAGGGATTGAGTATAAACATAACTTTTGTCATTTCGTGCACAAAGTGGATGCCCTCGGGTTTGAATCCAGTTTTTTGTTTTGTTTTTAGGGTGGTGCCATAACTTCAAGGTTAATAGGCCGAGCTTTACACACTCAACCATGGCCTCCTACTGGTAAAGTAGTAATATGATGCTTCTAAAGCAAAAGTTTTTTTTTCTTATCACCACCGAATATTGCAAAACTAAGATTTGAAACATGATGGAGGATGTGTCACATATCTATGATCCAAAACATAGAAAATCAATATCACTAGAAATTTAATATAGATTCAATTTGTGATAAACAAAAAGAATGTGGAAAAAGTGAAATGACCTAACTATTCGAGACCATTAGATTATCTATCTTTTCTATTTTTATTTCATTTTCCCTCGCCAAACCATTGATCCAAACACAGCCTAAGTGACTTTGTTTAAATAGTTGAATACTTTTGTCTTATACTCTATGTTTTAAGTATTGCAAATTAGTCTAGATGTTATTTGCCTAAATTTTAATTTTTACATTGGCTTCGTCTGCAGGTACAACTCCCCTGCAAAAGTGGACCCGTTGGAGTATTCGAGGCATAATTTATACATGCAACATCCCATCACTTGCTATAGAGACTTACATATGCCAGACCATAACTATGTTTAAAAAAATTACCAATTAAATTATGCTCATGTTTATACTGCTTACAAAAACTGTGATTGAATCAGGCCTTTTGGTAATTTCCTTTCGTGATGAAAGCTTCTCAGAGAGCCATATACGTACGAAAAAGAAGAATGATCCAACCGCTATAAATAGCAGAAGGAACAAAGGAAGAGGGATCATCATAAGATCATAATACTTATATTTTATCTTGTCGTTCTGTTGGGATGCAACAATGCCGCTCTATTCGTATGAACAGACCTTAGAATATACCCAGGTGGGGTGCGATTAGAATGCTATAAAAAGCTTTGACTTCCTTCATTGGACCCAATTAGTTTTCAATTGAAATGGTCAAAGGGCCAATCTAACAAGTGGTATTAGAGCTAGGGTCATGGGTTTGAGTCGTTAGACGGCTCTTAAAATATGCCTAGGTGAAGTGCATTCAAATGCTATAAAATGCTTTAGCTTCTCTCAC
>BRYE01000015.1:12644638-12654638 GCA_030159115.1 Actinidia arguta var. hypoleuca | reverse complement strand
AATTGACCTTCGGAATTTGATACTTCTCATATGGAGGGACTAATATATACGGGCTACGTGATTTATTGCTACCAAACAGGAGATAGGGGAGGATTACACGCGCTTATGTCAGTCCCGAACCTCTTTCTAACGAATAGAACAAAGAAGGTGTTTATTTTAACTAAACTTATGTTAAAATTGAGTGTTAAAAAACAAAGTTTTTGAATATGTATCCAAGTTCAAGTCGGACAAGTATCCCAATTCACTTGTTGTATGATAATTCTCATATGGATGGGCTAGGATATAAGGGCAACATGGTTTTTGCTACAAAATAGGAAATAGGAGATAGGGGAGGATTTCACGCTATTATTCTAAAAGAGCTTATTCAAAAATAAAAGTTGAAAACCGTCAAAATAGAGTTGTTATTTTTTGGGTGAAATATAATGATCTCTCATGAGGTTTGCCTTTAATATACAAAGCACCCTTGACGTTTGATAAATTACAGTAACCTCCCCTGAAGTTTAAAACTTGTAACATATTTTCTCTAAAATACACTGATCAATCCTGAAGTTTTAGATTAATACACAAAGCACCCCTAAAATACATTGACCACCCCAAGGGTATTTTGTGTATTAACCTAGAATCTCGGGGGTGGTCAGTATAATTTTTCAAATATCAGGAGGGCATCTGTATTAAATGCAAACCTCAGGGGAGGTTATTATAATTTATCAAATGTCAGGGGTACTTTGTGTATTAAAATGAAATCTCAAGGATGGTCAGTGTATTTCACCCTTTATTTTTTTAAGTTTTTAGGGGGCATAATTAAAAAAAGAAGTTTTGACAAACATACAGACATAACTTTTAAGACACAGAAAAGCAAAAACTGATGCTAATAAGGGTAATAGTGTTTAGATATGCAATTTCTTGTTAGTTGAAGTTTTACCAATATTCCTGGTGAGTTGTTGGTAATTTAGGTTTACCAATTAGTTCTCCAACATGTATTTTCTACTATCAAACCAACCACTTTTAGAAACTAAAACAATGCTTCAGATCAAAGTTTTTGTGCATTGTGCGCACTCTACCAATGCCTAATTAGTATACCTTCCCGGAATCTTAATAAAACCCTAATTTTAATTAGTACTCCCTTGACCGCCATTACCGATGCTTCTACCTCTTTACCATGAATTAGTCTCTACACGTTGTATTACGATTGAAAATTTGAAAGATTCCATTTGGCCACATGAATACGCTGTTATTTTACGCGGAGAGAAGCCGATCTTTATATTGTTGAATTTTTGTACAAGATATTTTTTTATAACTCAGTATCTGACCTAATGACCGACTAATTCGAAAAATCAATTTTATTGTCCACTAGTGGGAAGCCGATTAAAGTCGAGGGCAAATCCCGTATGAGTACTGGCTCAACTAAAGAATTAATAGCACTTAAAAATTTTTGAATCTGAGATCTTTGAAAGAAAGTATATCTTCAAATTCTTGGTTTAGATCACCAAATTAACCCTTGAAGTATAAAATATTTAATTACAAAATATTGTTAGTGTCATTTTTAAAATATAAAACCCAAACTTTCTACATCATTTTGTATAACTTTCTTGCCATTATTCTATTAGTACTTCCTAACTTTCCACATAAGATGAATTATTAATTTTCTCATATCCTTTGACACGCCAAAAGTCTTTTTATAAAACCAATACGAAGATTTCTTGTTTTAAAAAGCCAAACTTGCTACATCATTTTGTATAACTTTCTTGCTATTATACTAGTAGCACTCCCTAACTTTCCAAATAAGATGAATTATTAATTTTCTCGTATCATTTTGACACGCCAAAAGTCTTTCCTTAAAACCCATTCTAAGGTTTCTTGTTTTTCCTTTGCTTCGAGGAGACGTTTGGTTTGCAATTTTTTTTAAAAAAAAGTTATATTTTTTTATATTTCAATTTCGATACCTTGTTATGGTGAGTTCCCCCCCCCCAAAAAAAAAAAAAATAAATAAATAAAAAAATTTGTGATTAATTTTTTTCGTAACTTTTCGATTTGTTGTGGCTAGAGAAACTGAAAAAACCCATAAATAAATTAAAAAATAAACTAATTAGTAGTAGTACAGAATTTATATTTTGCATTTGAACATGATTAAAGTAGGCCCTACCGAGTCTAATCCCATCGTCAAAATCTATTTTCAAACTTCCCTTTCTTTGAATCTACCCTAATGACTTGTTGCTGAAGCTCTTAATTTGTTTGGTTGTTTTATTTCTCATGAGTCACGCCTTTTCATTAAATTTATTGCATACGCGATCATGGGTTTATATTATATTTTTGTACACCCATGATGTTTTTCTTTTGATGGCAGACCCACGCTGTTGATTGCTGTTGATTGCTGTTGATTGTCCTAAACAAGTATAGGCTTTGTTTGGTATAACTTTATTTTAAGTTTATTATAGATGAAAAAACTCAGAAGTCCAAATTAAAAAACTCGAATTAAAATTAGACCAAACAAAGCCCAATTCTTTAATATGGTAAATTTCGGTGACCTCGCTTCTGATAATTACAGTCAATTCCCTTATAGTTTTTAAAATAATATTGACATTTCTTATTTTTTAAAATTATTGTTAACATTTTTCTTGGAGATAATTTTTTTGACAAATGACAAGTTTGTCCCTAGATTTTGGATTTCTGATTTTTTTTCTTCTAAATATACCTAAAAAATAAAAATAAAACGCTATTTTTTTCTCAATACATCATTTATTCGTAAACTACCACATTTTTATTATTTATCAATAAATAATAAATTTGATAAATAATTTTTTTTTTAAAACTTGATAATCAAAACATACTTAAAAAAATAAACTTTGCTATCAAATTTAATATATTCATTAAAAAAAAATATTCATGTATTATTTTTTTCTAGAACACTGCTATTTATTCACAACCTTGGTCGTGTATTGCTAAATTTGTTTAGTATTATTGCAAAAGATAGCGGAATAAATAAGATTGTTTCAAGAAAAAAGAAAATATTTATTAGTTTTAATTAGTATGTTGAGAAAAAATATAAAATAAAAATAAAGACAATCTTGACATTTTGGCCAAATGATTAGCTCATAGGGGGGATCTTGATAATAATTTCGAAAATAAGAAGGATAAATACTATTTCAAAAATTAAAGAAAATATATCTGTATTTGTTTAGAAAACTCTGAAAGGTCAGTGGAGTTTACCCTTCTTATTTCTATCTATCAATATTCTTCTCAAGTTTAGGTTCTTACTCTACCCAACGAATGGGAAATCATGAATGCCAGCACATTTTCTGGTAATTTCTTAAAAAAATCGATGACAGTAAATTTAGAAACTTGAATAATCACTGGAAACTATCCATAAACAACCCCAGGTCTCTCTCTCTCTCTCTCTCTTTAAATGGAGATATAGATTATCACCTCCCAGATTTATAATCAACAAGGTTTTAGAGAGAGAAAGTGCCGAACAGGAGAAATTTGACGATTCAGGTAATTTTTATTATTTATATAATTAGTTAATTATATTTTTTTATATAATATTTGTTGTGGTACAAATTTGGACGAGCAATCCAACAATCAATATTGCTCATTTGTCTCGGCACTGGACCTTAGTAACAAGATGGACGACCTGCGCAGAATAGAACAAACGTAATCGACCGGGGTGAGGTCGCTCAAAATCCCTCCGGCATGTGAATCAGACCAAGACAACCAGGAGATAATCAAATGCTATATGGACGAGCACAATAGGAAAAATGTCTGTGGTGTTTGTGTTAAGTGTACTTTTTTATTATGGGAGAGTGGTCTTTATATAGGTGTAGGCTGGAGATTGAGGATAATCGGGAGAAATTTTCGGATAGCCATGTATGGGAAGTATATCTCTTTAATATAGGAGAGATCATAGGCGATTGTCATATGGAGAGCAACTCGCAATTATAAGAACTGTGACAAAAATATTTTTCGGTAGAGGCGGAATTCTCATGGAAGTGGATTCTGATCAGGTGGAGCGATCAAGAAGGACTCTGGGATAGGAATCCCTGTAGATATAGAACTCTCTTGGAGATGATCTTTGATATGGCGATGTGGATGTTCTCGCCTAAAGGGAAGCTGGAGAAAGGCTTATCCATATATTGGTGACATGATCCCTTGGTGATAACATAATGGACGACCAGGGCTATATCGATATTTTAGGCGACGTGCCTTGCTCATTATAAAGGGGTGATCATTTTACTCACATCAATATTATTATTTTTTTATGATTATGGGTACTGAATTGTATGTTTGAGAACCCACGTATATCGTAATGGGTCCAGAGATATTAATGTATAATAGTTATTTTTATTTTAGATTGATTGTGGGTGAAATTTAAAGTAAGTTTAATTAGGGTATTAAATATAAACTCCAGGTGTCACCTATGTAATTATTAATATATATATATATATATATATATATATATTAACTTTTTAACCTAAAACTATATACATTAACTTTTCGTTTCTTCAAAGTTCAATGCATCTTTTGCCCAGCAGATTCTGCGATTTTTTTTATTTCTAATCACCACTTTTTGTCATATTTAGAGATATAAATGTGAGATTCTTTAAACTCTTCTCAACAATGTAAGGATCTTCTCATTTGGAGCAAATTGACAAACTTTGGTTATTTCTCTTCCTCATTTGGTAGGAATTTCTTTACCTCATTCAAATGTCTATGTGTTAAAAAAATTAGTCTATATCTTTTACTCATATTAAAGCAAAATCTAAAGTATTGTTGTTAGTTTCATGGAGTTAATATTATGAAAATTTAATTTCTTGCCAATTAGATATTAAATGAGCATGTAGTTAGCTAAAATATGATTATTGTTGGGTGATGTGAGTGAAAATATGAATTTGTGAGGTTGTTGGTAGTTAATTTTTATGCATTTATAAAAATGTTGTTTATGAAAGAAAATAGGTAGAGCAAAATATATATATTCGGGCTTATAACCCGAGTGTCTTGCAAACACCCTGAAAAATTGCGAAATTTACTTGTCTATCGCCGGCGGGTAGAGGCAGATGAAGTATTTACCCAAATTCTTAATTTAAGATCTTAAAATTTCATAAAATTATTAGATATAAAATGGACAGATAAAGAAGAATTATGTAAAATACATGTTATTTACGTGATATTAATGTATGCTATGTTTCAATTATTAAGTATAATTTTTTAAAAAAATTTTATGAAAAAATAAATTTTTACCTGAAAATATCATTTACTATTAAAGTATAACAGAAAAATGAACACGTATTAAGCATGTATGATTGAACCATATGGATTATTATGAATCACATAATGGTGTAACTCACACTATGAGGCATAATGAGAAATATCCAAACCCCTAAAAGAAAAAAAGTCAAAAGTAGTCAACTACCCCTAACCACTCTCTTCTTTCCCTCTCGCGCAGGAGAAAAAAAGATAAGAGAGAAAGAGAAAGACAGAAGGAAGAGGAGAGGAAGAAGAAAAGTTTGGGAGAAATAGAGAGAGAAAGTTAGAAGAGAAAAAGAAAAAAATCGACGACACGAAGAACAACTCGAAGACAGAGAACCGAGCTTAGGAGTTGCTCGCCAGAGTGCCCGAGCTTGTTTGCCCTCAAGGGTGGGCGTCCGTGAGCATCTTCCTTGTTTCAGTAAAAACATTGGAACGGAAGCTACACTGGGTTTAAAAGGTATATCACTTCACAATATGTCTATGAAGAGAATAATTCAACAACAATTGAAGCTTCTCTACTTATCAAATCAATTTTTACAAACCTAGATAAATATCCATACTGATCAATTTCTCTATTGAATAAACTTTTGGGTATTTCTTTTATGTTTTTTGATTTAAAAATGGTCTAGACTTGAGTGTTATACTCTATCCTAATTAAAGTTAAGAGAAATGTTGAAAATACATGAATATGCCGTTTTAGGATCACTTGTCAAGCCAAGTTACGTTCTATTTTGTTTTAAAAATCATAGCCGGTGTTTTGGCCATAACGTACTCATACGAAAACTTTTTGACTTGATTCAAGTGTCGTAGAATAACTACTTCAAATACCTACAAGTTTTATTGAAATAATATTTTTTTTTCAATTCTAAGGTTAGAGGGCCTAAAATAGGCTTAAAAGTCAAGACATAAAAATATAGTTCACAGTTTTTTTCCAGCTGGATCGGTCAAGCTTTTCCTGGACCAGTAGAGAAATATGTTAAGGTACTTACCTTATCCGGACTGATTGGGATTTTTCTGGATTGGTAGAAAAATATGTTTAGGTACTAATCTTGTTTGAACCAATCAGGATTGTTTTGGACTGATAGAGAAAATTTTTAGGTACTGACCTTATCTGGACCGGTCGAACTTTTTCTGGACCGATTGAAGCTTGACAAATCCCATTTTTTTTAACATCCAAACGTTCACATTTAGCCTAGTCATCGGTCAATAAAACATAATTATGTTGTAGACTGTAATGACCCGATTTTCCTAGTCGTTAATTTATATCATGATCGTTGCATTTTTCTTTATATACAAATCAGAGCGCTATTTTGTCTCAATTATTCAATATTCTTCAAATGTTATTATTACAATGTATCCAAAAATAATTAATACAAAATGATCTAAGATCTTAAATCTTCAATTCCTTCACCCAATCCATCTCGTAATACGAGAACTTCCACATCAACCTGAAAAATTATTTTAAGTAGGGAAGTATACAATAGGATGAGAATATACTCAATTCAAAAATAATGATTCAACGAAAAATCTAGAAGAGCTCAACGAATCATCAAATCGCGAAGGACCTTATACTCTGTCTTTCCAGGTACGTTACTGATGGTCAGCCTCACCCACGTCTCTTAACTCCTTTTTCGGTCCTTAGTAGAGTTATTGACAGATCCACTCAGTTAATGCACCAATAAATTTTATAGCATTTTAGCCATCACACAATAACATTATACATATCATGATTCCAATAAAAATGTCATGGATTTCAATAAATGGCACACATACTCAAAAGAAATATAAAATCAGATATTTTAAAAAAAGTACTCCGGAGTTGAGAAAGCATACTTCTTTTACCTAAAATTGGAATCAGGACCATTGATATATTGATTGATCAGCCATGAACAACATACTCAAATTCTACCTCGATCGGATATCATCTCACCGTTAATTTTATATTTTAGCTCTCATGATTATAACTAACCATTCCATATAATTTCTCTTTTATCGCCCAATCTTTCTTTCTTTCTCACTCTCTGTCCGTGTCTCTTTCTCAATTGATTTCTCTCTCTCTCTCTCTCTCTCTCTCTCTCTATATATATATATATATATATATATATATATAAAAGGCCCAATTTGGCCCATCACACACCACATGTGGCCATGTGGTCAATTTTAACCCACATGTCAAGTCTATAACCCATGGTTGACACGTGTCCCAAAATGGAACATGTGTTCAATTTTCTGTTTTATTTTATCAAAAAATATTTTTGGATAAAAATTATGTGTTCGTAAAAATTTTAAAAATCACAGAAATTCTTTTGGTGTATTTATATATTTTCTCTTACTATAATAAAGTAAAAATAATTAAGGATCGGGGTATTACAATCTTCCCTCCTTAAAAGAATTTCGTCCTCGAAATTTGAAAACTTATTCTGTGTCACTTATCATAAATATTTAAAATAAAATACACGCTTTTACTGCACACTCTGATATTCAAAAAAATAGACTCTGATACAAAAATAAAATACACTTTAATACCCCCCCCCCCAAAAATTATTATTTAAAATTCTTTTTCCTCGACCGGATCAGACAAAGTCCGACCGATCGGAGCATGATCAGAACTATTTTTTTCCATCTAAATTGGTTCAGAAAAAGTTCTACCAATCCAGAATGATCAAAAAATTATATTTTGAGCAGTTTAATTTTAAAATTAGAAAATATATACCTAAAAATTCGTATCTCTCACACAATCGTACGTAAGATTTAGTAGCTCTACCACCTAAACATCTCGCACGATCCCATGTAAGATCTAAAACCTATGCTCTGATACTAATTGTAACGACCCGATTCTCCCATCCATTAATTTATTTCATGATCGTCGTATTTTTCTTTATACACAAATCAGAGAGCTATTTTGCTTCAAATATTCAATATTCTTCAAGCGTTAATATTATAATGTATCCAAAAATAATTAATACAAAATGATCTAAAATCTTAAATCTTCAATTGCTTCACTAACCCATCTCGTATTACTCTAACTCCCACGTTAACTTGAAAAATCATTTTATGCAGAGAAGTATACAATACGACTGGAATATATTCAATTCAATAATAATGGTTCAACGACAAATATAGTAGAGCTCAATGAATCATCAAAATGCGAAGGAACTCATACTTGGTATTTTCTGGTACGTTACTGATGGCCGGCCTCACCCACGTCTATTAGCTCCTTTGGCTTTTTCGGTTCTTAGTAGAGTTATTGACGGATTCACTCAATTAATGTACCAATCAATTCTATAACATTTTAGCCATCAAACAATAACATTATACATATTATGATTCTAATAAAATGTTATGAATTTCAATAGATGACACACATGCTCAAGAGGAATACAAAATCAGATATTTTAGAAAAGTACTACGAAATTTAAAAAACATACTGTATACTTCTGTTACCTCAAATTGGAATCAAGATCATTGATACGTTGATTTATCAGCCACGAATAACATACTCAAAAAAAAATTTTCTATCAGATATCATCTCATCGTTGATTTTACGTCATAGCTCTCATGATTATAATTAACCATACCATATAATTTCTCTTTTATCTCCCAATATTTCTTTTATTTCTCACTCTCTGTCCATGTCTCTTTCTCCCAGCTAATTTCTCACTTTCATGTCCCCTTTCTCTTTATATATATATATATATATATATATATATATATATATATATATATAATGCCACATTTGGCCCATCCCACACTACATGCGGTCAATTTTGACTCACATGTCAAGTCGATAACCCATGGTTGACACGTGTTCCAAAATGGAATATGTGTCAAGTCTTCTGTTTCATTCAAAAATTCACAAAAATTCTACCGATATATTTATATATTTTTTTTACTATAATAAAGTAAAAATAATTAATGGTTGGAGTATTACATAGACACTTAAGTAAATGTTCAAATACTAATTATTTGAAATGAATAAAACATATAGGATTCAATTCTTCTTTCTTAAGGAACGTAATGAATGAGAATAACACAATACTCATGCAAACAAGTAATCTTAATATCTAAAATAGAGTAAATTACTCTTTTATGCTACGATATAAGTATGAAATTAAATTATGCTATGCAAATCAAATTTATGGATTAAATAAGAATATTTCAAAAAGATTTTGTATGTATATGCTTATTTACAATTATGTTTTTTCCTTTCGAAAAGGTACTCGGCCGGCATACCCAACTCAAGGAAATGTCGAAATATGTTATCAAATCAGACTAAGGACGGGTGGTTATAGTACATAGTACATAATGTATGTTTCAAGAATTATAGAGCCTCGTGGGCGTCGGGAGTTGTCATACTTAATATGTTGTAGATATTATTTATATTATTGGATCACTATTATTGTGGTATTATTCTAAATGGAGGAATGAAAAAAGAGAATTATTTAGTTTGACGTTTATTATATTAATTATTTTATATAACATCATGCATGATTAGGTACCACTACACCTATACAAACCACTACGTATGCAGTTAAATTTAATAGAAGATTTTTCTACTGAGTTATATACTCATCTCGTTTTTATAAATATTTTTCAGATATGTGTAAAGGACATTCAGAAATTGTTATTATTTTGATGTCTATTATTTTGATAATTGTTTATTAATTTTCTGTATTATCTTATATTTTTGGTAGTGTAATTATAGAATTTAAATATTTTAATATGATTGTAAACTTACTTTAATTTATCGTGTTGT
>BRYE01000015.1:12622138-12627138 GCA_030159115.1 Actinidia arguta var. hypoleuca | reverse complement strand
CTATTAGTGAACCGCAGTCGGCCTTTATAGGAGGGAGACAACTTTTGTATTGGGTTTTGATTGTTAGTGAAGTTGTGGTCTCTTGGAAGAAAAAAAGTGATAAGAACAGCTCTGAGAACTGAGTTGCGAGCCTCACCACCATCTGTGACTTTCCAAAGTTTTGTTGAATAGAATCAAGAATGTTTTGGCTGAGGCTATTAGTGAACCGCAGTCGGCCTTTATAGGAGAGAGACAACTATTGTATTGGGTTTTGATTGCTAGTGAAGTTGTGGTCTATTGGAAGAAAAAAGTGATAAGAACAGCTCTGAGAACTGGGTTGCGAGCCTCACCACCATCTGTGGAGCTTTCAATCATGGCCGGCCCAACCACTAGGTGGTTGAGGTGGCCGCCTAAGGCCTCACTTCTCTCAATGCCTCCGATTTCTATCACCTAAAAGGTCTAACCTTAAAAAAATATCTTATTTTAAGACCTCATTTAAAAAAACAAATAAATTGTTTAGGGCCCCGTTTGGGCTAGCTGAAAAACTAAATTTTTTCACTTTTGGATTAAAAGGGTAAGGGGAACAAAAAAGTCACTTGTGTTGTTTGAGATAACTAAAAAAATTAGGCTATTGTAGCTAATAAACTCCCATAAACTCACCCCAAATAGGCATAAAAAATTAGAATTTTTTAACAACAAAACCACCAAAAGAAACCTAGCCCAAACGGGGCCTAAATGCCAACCAAAAAAAACAACTCCTTGTCCAAGTGTCCCAATGTGCAAAAAAAAAAACTATTTTCCCATGGAAAAAAACACTTGTCTAAACTACAAACCTCAGTTTTCTAATATTTTGGTTACAATAATTGAAATGTGAGTAAAATAAAATTTGAAACTTGAATAAATAATTATAATGTATTAGTAATTAATATTTAAAAGTAAAAAAAAAAAATATAATTTGTAATTTCGCCTTAGGCCTCGAATAGACTTGGTGGCGCCCTTGCTTTCAATGGGAGCACAAAAACCTACATAACCGCATGAAGTGAATTATTTTTCTAACCACATCCTTAATTATGTCAAATTTGTTTTTATCTTAGAAAGATCTCTAAAATCCCAAAAAAAATGAATAAGGATAGAGACGACACGATGTGGACATGCGACATGGCATTTTTAAATAAAGATGTGTATATACATACATATATGTGCATACATATATATGAAAAAAGAGTAGTTGATTTCTATGAAGCACGAACACGCTTAAATAGGTGCCGTATCCATGTCAAACACTACACGCATTGGGTACACCCCTCTATCCTAATTTTTTGTTATCATTATTTTACCTGGACACGTGAAGGACGCATGTCCGCTACTCGGACATATTTTAAGACATGTTTGGGGTGTTCTGATCTCTCTCTCTCTGAAAAGATATTATTTTTCATACATGGTGAAAAAGTTGTCGTGTGTCTTGTGATTTATCTTTTTTATGTATCATCTATTAATTATATACTTAATGTTAATTTCAATTGGTATTAGTTATTTGCGGATAAAGTCTTCATATTGATTACAAATAAAAATACGTGAAAAAAAAAATATATTTTCCATGTCCCCGTAGTATCAGTATCCTGAATTTTTTAGAATCGCCGTGTCCTGTTGGTATGCGGATATCAAGTTTCTACATAGATATCAAGTTTGCACACAAAGTTTCAATTTATCTAAATTCATATTCTGAGACGATAAATAGGAAACGTAAGAAACACGGAAACAGAGATGGACATTCATTGTTATGATTTTAGTATTGGTCGCTAAGTTATATTTTTCAAACTTGAATTGTGTTTTATGTTTTCTTATGTGATGGGCACGTGTCCTCAAACTATCCAAAGCATATTTGGTTCTAAAATAAGAAAGACACATTTTGACAAGTGTTGTAGTGTTCAAACCATGTTCACGAGTGTCTGAGGAGTGTTTTTATTTGGCCAACTTATTTGAAGTGTTCATGCTTGTTAGCTAGAATCAATCATCAGTCTAGTTAAAACTAACATGGGTATGCTACACAAACCTAATCTTTTTCCCAAAATTTTGTACAGGGTTATGCGGCCTTTTGTAGTTCTTCCATACCAACCAAAACATCTACTATTGTGGTTTATGATTTCAAAAATGTCACTAACACATCATTCTGTTTGAGCTTTCTGTATAAAGACTCTGTTTGTATACAAATGTCCAACACATTAATTGGCTGTCTGTATGATTGTAATTTTACCACAGAACAGAAGACTGGAGATCCACAAAACCAATAAGCCCTATTCCAACACTGCCAATTGCAGATAGTTTTCAGTGACTGGCTAGACATTTCTTGGTTCAAGTCATACTACAGTTTTGGGTTAGATCACTTCAACATGTCATGGAGAAAAACTGGTGTTAAAGGTCTGTTTGATTGCCTGTTGGGGAAGGCAGGGTCCTTTTGCCTCAGGATTGGGTCCTCCCAGACCTTACGATGCAAGGATCAATGGAAATTAATCGAAAACTTAAGACATTCCCACTTCGGTTATGCCGCTTAGCGTACAAGAAAGAGAAAGGGCGTAATGCTTCCTTCGAGCAGTAGAGATTAATCCATCGTTTCTCATCCAAGTTTTGCAGATGAGCCTTTGGCGTTACCATACCAATGTAACAATGTTTCTCCCTCTATGAAGTTATAGGTGAATCTACTAATTAGTTTTTCATCAATATTGTCACTAATAAATCGTTTCTTGTCTATTCATCTTCAATATACTTGCATCTTCAATTCATTTTCATTGCGCTATGTCACATGGACTCGAATATTGATTTCAAGTGTAAGTATGTGTCTAAGTGTCAGATTCATCTAATTCTAATGTCCAATGGCATGTGGACACAGTAAACATTCCTATTTTTAGTTTACTTATTCTATTTTCAAAGGGAAATGTTTACAAGTGCAATGGACATTTCATACATAATATATGAGTTTTATGTGTATTTATGTGGTAAACTGAAATTACTAAATGTGCTTGTTGTGTTGGAGGTCCAACCACTCCAGTCGGGCCCATATTCCATACCTTTTTTCAAGTATAGAGTGTTCAATATTGGTACTTAAATCTATTTAGAAGACTCCATGTAATTAACATATTCATCGACTATTTTCTTGTATTTTTTACTGTACCCTCGTAGTTACTTATGGGCGTCTTTTACTGTGGCTGCTTTTAGGCTGGAGACGGAACAGTATTATTGTTTTTAATTTAGTTTTAGAATCGGTAGGAGATGATGGGGCAGGGGAAGCTGCAATTTGCAGTGATAAGACTCGAACCAAAGCACCCCTTGGTAAGAAAGCGTCAACCACTAGGCCAACCGCTTGGTCTTCTCAGAGCATTAGCGAAGAGTAGAGTTCCCGTAGTGTGTAAAGTATAATATTTTTGAGTGGGGTTTGTGTTTTCAGTGTGTGCAGTATTAAGGAGGCTGAGTTGAGGGGCCTGAGCTTTGTAATTCTTATTTTATATATTTTGGTCTGCATTTTTTATTTGTTTGCTTTACTGTTTCTGTGGATTTGGATCATTCTCGCTATTGCACAACTTGCCTCTTATGCAACTAAGCTTTAAATTATGCATGGTAAGCAGTCAAGGACTACTAGCTTTTCATCTATACTTTGATTTATACTGCTTAATTTTACCTTATAAATTTAAAAAGAAACTGTTCTGCATTCATTGGCTGTAATATTTGTCAAATTTTTTTGAACGTGGCTTCTAACGTTGCTGGTATGAGCCACACTGAGTGTAATGCCTTGAGTTAAAAACTATTTTACGTATATATGCAGGGATGAGTATTGGCAGGATGATGAGGGCGAACTCAACACAATATCAATGGCAAACCCTCACCTCCCAACTGAACATCCTCACCGTTCATCTGAGATGACTCAGAGTTCCAGCCTCAACCTGGCATATGGTTTGTACACAAAACTCTTAGCACCAATTTGTTTATTTCAGGCACAAGAGATGCATGGTCTTGGACCAAGAGTAGAGTCATGTGAAATTTTTAATCCCGGTTTGATACCTGCTGTTTAGATGGGGATTTTTTTGGCCTTTCTTTGTATTTAACATGCATTTACCGGGTTTTTTCTCCAAGTCTTTTTACGTTTTGGGTTCTTCTAAACGAGAGAAACCTAAAATTTTTAAAAACATGGATAAAAATTAAAGAAGTCTTCTAAAGACAAAAAGATTGTAATGAAATTGGGGGGAAATCGACTTTTTAAGCTTCTATATGTACTGCAAAAGAAGGTTGTGCAGTGCCAACCTTGAACTAATTTAGATGCTGACCAAGATCTACAAATTTGTTTTATCTCCTTCTTTGATATCCTAGGATAAGTTTAGAGCTGTGGAGAAGTAATAATCCTCTCAAATTGCCCAATAAGGGCTATGGAAATTTTGTGAGGTTTTATGCAAGTCACTAAAAGCATTAAAAATAAGAAAATATTGAAATCAAGAAAAATTATATTGCCATATCAACTGGTGCTGGCTCAGTTTGCCACCGTTGCGGGCTCTCATTTGAGGTCAAAGGTTCAATTTTTGTTTAAAGCAAAATTTGATTCTCTCCCCTGTTATAGGGGTTCTTTCTTGAGGAGTTGTGGTGGTTGGGATTATTTCTGTGCTTGTGCATTGTTATATGATTGTTCATTTTGATGTCCAAGGGTTTCATTTTCCGACCCACGCTTGAATGATGCCTGAGGACTCTGTTAGTGTGGGATTTGTGTTGATTTTCAGGTACTACAAAATGATGGAAGCAGGTCGCTTTCAGTTTGTCATGAATTGGGGCAAAGCCGGAGGTCGCTTTGATCATTTATATGACACCATTTGTGAACACTGCCAACAGGCGAAAGCTGCCTAACGACAAGAGTAATTCACTTTGATATTTGCTTAGTAGTAGTTTTTGTTCATCACAAGGTTGATGACTATATATTTCTGTTCCTCTAGCAGTTATAGTTTGTAAGTTTCTTCTTTCAGCGATTCAATAGCCGTTCAACT
>BRYE01000015.1:12602138-12604638 GCA_030159115.1 Actinidia arguta var. hypoleuca | reverse complement strand
TTTAGCCTAATAAAAATAGCTCAAAAACCTCACCAATGGGCAATGGCAATGGTTGGTGTCAACTCACAATCGAAAAGCATGTTTGCAAAATAAAAAATATCAATACAGCTCCAACAACTCACCCACTCAATGCAACAAAAACCACTAAACCAGTATGCCACACCCACAAAAGACTTCACTCATCAGAGCCAAAGGCCTTAAAAACTGAACCATTTATGATTCATATATGCCAAATGAGCTAAAATTCTAGTACAATAACAAAAGACAACGCAACAAAAAGGAAATGAAGATGTTGTAAATTACATAGTCATTTCAAGTAGGGAGAGAGAGAGAGTCCCTAAAATTCCTGAGACGCAGAACCGATCTCACCCTTGCCTTTACCAGCCTTCTTAGGCAGCAGAGTCTGGTGGATGTTAGGCAACACTCCTCCATTGGCAATGGTCACTGATCCCAACAGCTTGCTCAGTTCCTCATCGTTCCTCACCGCTAGCTGTATGTGCCTTGGCACTATTCTGTTCTTCTTGTTGTCTCTCGCTGCATTCCCAGCAAGTTCCAACACCTAAAACCACAGGCACCAAAAATATTCAATCAGATAATGCATTCGAAACATCTAGACCAAAATTGCAACACCCACAAAAAAAATTGTATTAAAATGATGTACAGTTAAAAAAAACGTTTGCCAAGTGCCAACAAGCTCAAAATCTTTAATCAAATGGGCACAAGCAAAACCCCTAACCTAGTTTCAATAAACCAAGACATTCCTGTTATGCATGTTATCCATATATATACATATATGGATTACCGTTTATCCATGCGAATTGCAAATCAAGTTACAAAACCCAAAAAACTGCCCTAAAAATTCATTCATCCGAAAGTCATAAAAAAATAATCCAAAAAATATAGAAAAACTGAATACTGAAAGTGGAGATCAGATCAAACTATAAATAAAATCAACACTTTCAAAGAAAAAACAGACAATTTTTCCATATCGAAAAGAGAAACAATTCAAGGGATTAAAAAAATCAACCCCCCCCCCAGGGGGGGGGGGGGGGATATGGACACTGACGACCATTAGACAATGCCAAACAACACGGATCAAGCCCCCATATCAAAAAATGTTGTAAAATCGAAAACAAAGGTACAGCCTTCTGTGATTCAAATGTGAAACTACAAATAGGCAGAAACGCACACGAACAAATTACCTCAGCGGCGAGGTATTCGAGGACAGCGGATAGGTAGACCGGAGCTCCGGCACCGACGCGCTCGGCATATTTTCCAGCCTTGAGGAAGCGAGCGATCCTACCAACGGGGAACTGGAGACCGGCCTTTTGGGACCGAGACACGGATTTCGAGGCCTTGGGCTTGCCTCGCCCGCCCTTGGTCGAAGCACCGCCTGAACTCATCTTCTTCCTTCTTCAGAGATCACTATCGAACAACTGCGAATCGAAGAAGCAGAACTACAAACCCTAACCCTAGCTTTAGAGAGAGAGAGAGAGTGTGGTGAAGAGAGAGGTGTTGGTGGGGAAGTTTATATAGGCGGAAGGACTGAACGGTGATTGGCGGAGACGGTTTTGCCCGGATTGCCAGCGTGGCACGGTGTTTTAGGCTTTCGCGGGAAGCGTCCCCAAAAATAGGTGGTATGTTTAATTTAGGAAAGCGCGCGGGTGTTTTACGCGGGTCGGGTTAAGCATGCCCACCCTAAATTTGGCTTATTAACAATTTTGTTCCCCAAATATTGCCTCTGTCCCATTTTGATTCCCAATTTCTTAATTCCGTGGATTTTGTCCTCAACATTGTCAATGCATATCTAATTTGTCCCTCGGTTCGGCGCCATCCCAAATCATCGTTAAATTGAGGGGCATTCTTGAAAATTCAAGGCTAAATGAAATTGGAGAGAAATGATCTAGCCAAAGTCAATCCCTGCATATATAAATTATATGTATAAGTTAAAGAAGTAAAAAAAATATAGTGCAAACTAACAAAAGATGAAGACTTCTTGGATTGACTTTAATCCAAGAAGGAGGTTCATAAGGTGCGAGAGAGACGTGATAAATGCCAACCTATTTCAATTTTATTTTTTTTATTATTCCGTAAACAACATTTTTTCATAAATGCCAACCCAAGATCCTAATGTTTTGTGCCTAGAAGTATTGTTCATACAAAAAAATGTCAACATACCAAAATATAAATCAGAAACTTGTATTGTTTCCAAAAGTCAATGAACCACAATATCCATCCAAACACAACAACATTGTCAACCATGCTCGGAACTTAGCATTGTCAAACACCTAACACACAAGCATAATATTAAGGCTAAAATTAACATCCATCCAATAGCCCTACAAAGAGAGAAACCAAAACAAAGGTACTAACATTGGCGCAATGGGGCCTAGGGGATGGTAGGTTTGGAGGATAAAATCCCAAAATGCCCCTAAAATTAATGGTGAAAAATGGACGGAGTCAACCCGAGGGACCAATTAGATTCACATTGAAAATATTA
>BRYE01000015.1:12549638-12559638 GCA_030159115.1 Actinidia arguta var. hypoleuca | reverse complement strand
TGCTTACAATAACCTATGTGCTAGACAATTACATTTCACAATCGAAATGGTTACGAAAAACTTTGTGTCAAACTAATTGAGAAGGGATTGCCCTTTCTTTCCTCTTCCCTCTATTCCCTCTGTCTTCAAATACCACCGAAGCACTCCAAGAACACAACTAAGTATATATACCAAGGTTAGGCTATTGATGTCGTTGTAGCAGCCCCTCGTACCACTGAAGGCATTGCAAGAACACAAATAAGCATATATACCAATGTTAGGCTACTGACTTCTTTGGAGCAACCCAGATGCATAGTTTTGTTCCTGGAGAACTTTGAAATGGTATTTGAAGACATCGAGGGAAGACGCAAGAAAGGGCAATCCTCTCCTAGTTATTTGGCTCAATTTTTTATCGATGTGCACATCATAACCGTTTTGATTGGGAAATGTTCTTGTCTCCCACAAAAGGGAAACAAGAGAGGTTATTGTAAACAAGTTGCTGGCCTAGACAAAGGTATCCTATACCTAGTTGTGTTCTTCGGATGCATCACACGAGTCTTAATGATATTGTGGGAAGATGGAAAAACGGGGAAGCCTTCTTGGTTGATTTAGTGCTGATCATTATTAATATTATTGTGAAATTTTGCTGCCTTCCCAAGCTTATTTCATTATCATAGTGATTAATTTCATTATCATAGTGATTATGGAGTCTTTCCTATCAATATTTATTATAGGCTTCATCTTATATATAAACTCCACATGGAGCAACTGCAGTAGTAATAGTAATCAATCTTAAAGTCCCCTTTGTTATACAAATATTTCAATAAAGATTTTCAAATAAATGTACTCACAGCTATTAGTGTAGGCTAGATAAAGAATGTTTGGAGGAGCGACCAAAATGTGGAAACACTCCCAGTCTGAGCATAGGAGCCCTCATCTGTTGGACGGGTGAGGAGACCATGTGCCAAAAGCTCGAGAACCAATCAATCAAGAACATGATCCTGAGATCTATCACGAGTGGTATTGGGGTTGTGAGCAGGAATGGCCCTACATCCCCAAATCTACAAGTTGCACTCGGTTGGGTGCCTCTTCTCAGCCCTCTAATTTTGTTCTGTCACGGACCTTAACTAGCAGTACATATTGCGAAACATAGTATGCCGAAAAGCTATTACTAATGCATACGGATTTGCAGTTGAAACAAGCAAGATTAACGAGACTAGTGAATTACTACCTGCACCCCTAGGATCTCGTTGTTTGTGCAAAAAAACACCCTCAAGGGACGATGAAGTTCAATGTGGTTAAGGGTAAAGAGATTCGTTTAGCGCTCAAGTAGCCTTTCATTGCGTAAAGATTTAATTTGATACTAAAGCCATTATGAATTATTTCCATATTCAACCAATCTCTCTTTTGGATATCACCTTAGGTTTTTGGGATCGTCACTTGTTGGTTCTTTCACTTCTTTGAGTGAAGTAGATTTTGGCTATGTGCTAGAACTAATAATTTGGTAGCACATGGTGTTGCTGAGCAAGCCCTTGTGAGTAGAGAAACCAGTGATTGGTCTTCTAACTTCCCCTTGCGTGTTTTCATATCCCGTATTGACAGGCTAACTTTTTTAATGCTAATCACTTGAAAAAATAAGGTGTGCCCAAGAGTTAAATTTTCTCCATTATCAACCAATCTTGCTCGCCATTAAGCGGTTCACGAACCGTAAATTTTGCCTCATGGGTGAGATTTAGCGGAACTACAATGAGGGGTTTGTTAGAAACTTAGAAGCAAACACTTACCTCATTCCCATTGGCAGACCAGTGTTGGTTAAAGCGTGAGCGCACATGAGTACAATGGCTTTCTAGAGTCTACATGTAAAGTGCAAAGTGCAAAGTGCAAGCGCACATTTTAGAAAAACAATGCATAATGACAGGATTCACGATAATAATAAAAATTCACAATAAATAGTATTACATTTAGCATTTTAACTAAAACACTTGGAATCTTATGCAATTTTATAAAGACTCACCACTACAAATGGAAATCTTCAGCATCTCAAGAACCGCCAACTCTAATACTACCCTCCTCAATGCTCCTTGAGTAATGTCCCAGTTTGTTTACGGCCTGCTCAATCCCCAAACCATGACTGAAGATTAACCTTGACCCACTTGAGGTAGAAACACTGCAAGGGCAAACCTATAAATACAGTTATTACTTATATTTTATTAATACACTGTAAAATTCATGCGTCCTGCTTAGCATATATGTAAAATCTCAAATTACCAACAGCTCAATGATATATCATGTTCACATGAACATATGATAATGGCATAAAACATGTATAGTTTCATTATCTGAGACAATAACATAAAATTTGCATTTTTGTGCTATAGGCATTACAAATAACAAACACACCAACACTAATGGTCTTTTAAAACATATTGTAAATCAACTCAATAGTTGATTAGAAATTGTGAATTTAAAAACTTTTGTGTTAATTTACTAAATTTCATGAAATTGGATGAAATTTCACCATAAATCTACAGGAAAAATGACCATCGTCGCCTACTTTCATTGCCCTTTCTATATAATCATTATAAGATCAGTTCTACACACTGCAAATCCCAGATAAGTACTTAACAAGATAAATAACACGCCCGATTGAGCAAAACATTACGAGGCCTTACATAGGACTGTGGAGTTGAGCACACATTCATTCTGTTCTGGTTTTCTTCCTTCGTTATTTTTCTTTTCTTTCTCCTTTCGTTTCCTTCTTCTCTATCCAGTTGCGCGTTTACACAGCATGTATACCATGGCTTGCACAGACCAACCCTGACTAGCCCCAAACAGTCATAACCCTCTCTCTTTCTCTTCCCCCTCCCTCTCTCTCTCACGACTGTCTCACACGGCCCGCCATGGTTGCCCAATGGAAGCTCACCAAAATCAGGACCCAGAGGAGCCACAATTCCAGTCATGTTGTAATTGGACTGCACATGATGTTGGTAAGTGAGTCCAAGTATTGGACTTCTGATTTCCCCCATGTGGTGCTCTCATCTCACTTAAGTAGGATTGGCCGCCTAACCTTTTAACTTTCTAGTGAAATAGCATGCACACAAATTTTCTAAGGCATTTCTACCAAAGAAGTATTGCATATTACAGGTAATATCAACTTAATTCATTGTAGTTTGTCAAATAGAAGCATATAGTAATTTAGCTCATATAACCATAGCACAAAATCTATGTACAAAAATAATATCACACAACAAATGTTTTTAATATTTTGGCATCCTTTGATCTGAAGAATACATTTAGCAGAAAACGTTCAAGATGGCAAAATTCTTCCCTCTCTTCTCCCCTCCTCATCTCTCCCCCATTAAAAAGATGAAAGGTCCCAAACCAATTGTTCTATTCTCATTCCTCTCTTCTCTCTCACACTTCCATGGTTAACACGTGTTCTATGACAACTGAACTAGACCTAGCCCACCGCCATCACAGCTGCGGCCACCGTCGTGCATAACCAAACTAGCGCAGCTACCAAAGTACAGTCTAAGAAAACACACATGCGTGGAATAAAAATAGTGGAGAAAGGAAATACAAGTATGAGGAAAAAGATGAAGAAAACAGAAACAGTGGCACTGGAAAACCTGAAGTTGAACCTCCTTATATACGTAGTACAAAGTTCATCTTTCAATCTCTCTCCCACACGGAAGTCTCTCACTTGTTGGTTCAAGAAAATCATACCTCTTAGAAAGACACTTGGTCTCTAAACAAACACATGCCCGTCACAGTAAGAGGATGATATCCAGCGTGGCTGTAGTAAAGTGATCTCAGAAGATGGTAGGCACTTAGGCGTCACAAGAGACGAAGAGGGAGAAAGCTAAGGAGAGAGAGAGAGAGAGAGAGAGAGAGAGAGAAACCGTGGGTAGAAGGGCTTCAGATGTATGTGGGGGAGAAGTGAGAAGCTCTCTCTCTCTCTCTCTCTCTCTCTTTCTCTTTCTCTCTATGGAGGTGGCAACATCGTTATAAAAAGAGCCTACAAGGCTCGTTCATCATTGAGAGTCGTGTTGAATAGGTGTATTATGCCTCACGATGTATATGATGTCCAAATCAAAGGTCTCTCTGTCAAAGTCTAATATAGGTCAAAGTGGGGCAACCTTGAGGTCTGAGTCAAGCAGCTCAACGATTAGATAAACTCTTGCCACCAATAAACAAGGCAATGAGGTTGGGTTCATTGGTTGCTCGTGCATCCCATAACTGAGGCACCGATGCCGAGTAAGAAAACACAATCTGTTCAAGGTAATATGAAGGGATATAAATATTGTTGGAAAAATCTTGAATGAAATTGTCTTTAATGGCTGCAGTTGTAAATTTTGAATTTGAATGATATTATCACCACATTATGGTGAGGTTAATAGCTGCAGTTACAAAAAAATAATGACAATCATTAGCACAAAATTATGGTCACCAATCTCTTACAATAAATGATGAGGCTCCTCAATTCTATATAAAGTCATTCTCTCATTTGTTTCAAAAATACAACAAGCTGAGAGCACAATTACTTCAAGAGAGAGCCTTTCTTTTAGCTTTTTGTCTTCTCCATAAAGAGAGTTCAAAAATACTGTGAGTTCGACGGGCCAGTTAGTGCGGTGCTAACACTATCCGGAGTTTGCTGTTTTATCCTGGGAAGCGACGTCCACTAACTCAACACACCGGTGAGGGACGAATCAGCCTTAAGGAGATCGTGTGAAACACAAGACTCAGCTCGGTTTGCAAATTATTTTCACTTTCTTTTACAGTCTTGTGTTTCTTTTTAATTATGTTATTGTAATCTGTTCTGATTCAATTTAACAAAATATTATTGTTGTTTTTCAAATTCTGTATTGTTCTTCGAACAACAAATTTTAAAACAAATATGTAATCAAGTAGGTGGAAGAAACGCATACTGTTACCTACATGAAACACAGACCAACTATACAACCACATCTAATGCAGGTAGTGCAAACCAAAGTGAGAGCAAAAGGAGTCCCAACTGGTTTGCAGTCATCCTTCTCTATTTTGGACAAGAATTCTAGAGCATACTCTGTTTGAAAGAGAAACAGCCAATCCACCCAATCCTCGAGAAGCTTCAATGCCTAAGAAATAATGCAAGTTACCAGAGTCATCAATCAACTTAAATCACAAACTAAAAATCCAAGTCCCTCCAACCAACCTCCACTACTCTCACCAATCCCCAGCACCCAAGACTTTCAACCTAATACGGTGGGGATTGATCCCCTCAATTAGCCAATCATTTGGCCGAGTACCAAGTTGTCAAAAAGAAGAAGCCAATCCAAGCGATCCTCCGGAAGGTTCAATGCCTAGAAATAATGCAAGTTACCATAGTCCTCAATCTACTTAACTCACAAACTAAAAATCCAAGTCCCTCTAACCAACCTCCACTACTCTCACCAGTCCCCAACAACAGAGACTTCCAACCCAATACAGTGGGATTGATCCCCTCTATTAGTCAATCTTTGGGCTAGATACAGAGTTATAAAAAATAAAAAAATAAAAAAAGCTAAACTAGCCACTTTTCTCTTGGTTTTCCTTTCTTCTTATTACCCTTTTCTCTTTTTTTTTCCCGTTCTTTTCTTTTTCTTGCCTTTTTTGTATCAAAAAAGATAGAGACAATGCATTTTGTACAGTGCATTGACAATGCATACCACATGTCATGGAGTTCACAAAAATATAGGTCCTATGACATGTGAGTATGCACTGCACAAAATGTACTATCTCTGCCAAAACTCTCTTCATATTCTCCTTTTTTTTCTTTTCCTTTTCTTTTTTGGGACCCTTCCAATTTGGGGGCATTAGGTGGTGGCCTAAAACAAGGTCGTCCCTGTATATTACCTAACAGTATGAGTTTTATCAATGTTATATGTAGATGTTATTTATGTTTTTTCAATTATTCAAAGAGTTTTGCCATTAACAATGCATTTTGTACAACGTATGGAGAGAGTGCATACTCCACATGTGGCAAGACCCACATTTTTTGGCATGCACTGTCAATCCACTACACAAAATACATTGTCTCTAACTTCTTCTTTTTTCAAATCATAGGTATAGTTCTCTCTTTATATATATAAATTATGTCATTTAACAGATGCCTTAAAATGATAGAATACTCCAATATTCCAGTTATCTCAAAAATTGTATATACTATAATGTGATTGAGATAAACGCAAATCCAGTAACTACCATGGACGCCATTCTAAGAACAAAACACACGTAAGAACGAAACAACATAGAAGACGAAGAAGAAAGAGGGACTCACCGAAAACACTGCCCAGTGCCCACTCCATCTTCCGATCTCTCTCTCTAGCTGTCACAAGAAAATCCAACGTCTCCCGCACCAATAGCCTCTCTCTCTATAAAACCCAAGACCGATTATCTCTCTCTCTTTCTAAAAAACTCTCACTATATTTCTTCAGGTTCTGATTCTTCTGGTTCAGTGAATTATTGAAGTGCCTAGAATTAAAATGTTCACCAAAATAAAATTTACCGGTTAAATACCAATTTTAACCCTAAACTATATACATTTTGTCTATTTAGTCCTCACGCTGGGTCAGTCCTTCAACGATCTAACTGAAAATAATAAGTCTTAAGAGTTAGTGTAACTATGAAATTACAATCATAAGTCCAAAAGAATGTATAAAAAATCAAAGAACCCCTATATGATTTAAAGATTTAATTTATATTTATTTTTTGTGTTTATTGGTATCAAAGACCAGTACTAAGCCTAAATCTTAGACAATATCTAATTTATGAATATAAAATTTACAAAAGAGCTAGAATCAAATAAGTAATATTTTTGCACTACAAATATTAATAGAACAAAATAATACGTTAAATACAACTATTAAAATAATTTTTTGAAAATGTTAATGATAACCAAATAAAAGTCGTAAACAAAATTAGGCATAGCATCATAGGTAAAAATAAGCAAGTTGCCATAATAGAAGTGGGGCAAACTTCATTATAAAAATATCCCTTCTCGTATAAAATAAATACACTTGAAAGTCCTATATTAAATATCAACTATTCTTCAAGATATTTTTTAGAAAATTTAGAGGCAAAATAGGTGCAATCAATTGTAATTTAAAGAATAAAAGTAATAAAAATCCAAAATATTAATATCTATCTATACTATTATAAAGTGAACCCCCAGTTTGGTATGAACGAAGCTAGTTTATACTTTTTTAACGTCAAAATTATCCCTCTACAATTGTTGGAAACTGTTGGATAAATAAAAAAACAAAACAAAATAAAATTAAGCTATTTGCACACATATTGCGTGGCCACCCACTGCTAGTACTATTATAAATGGAAAATCTCAGTTTGTTATGAATGAAGCCGTCTCACACATTTTTAATGCCAAAATTACCCCTCCCACTGTTGGTAACTACTAGATAAATGAAAAAAAAAATAAAAAATAAAATCAATTCATTTGCACAAGCATAGTGTGGGCAATCACTTCTAGTGTAAAATAAATGCAAATATAGTGATATAAATGTGAATAAAATCTATTGTCTTAGGGTGTGTTTGGATTAAAGATTTGATGAGAGGAAAAAAATTAGACAATCCAACCTTTTAGAACTATTAGATCATCAATGTTTTTTTTTTTCTCTTACTAAACCCTTGATCCAAATACAAACTAAAAGTTTTGGTTTTTGAACTAATAAGATATAAATACATCGTGTCGGGTCATGCCTCATGCCGTGCTTGTGCCAAAAAAGCAGTAACCCCGCCATCACTGAACGGTGTGCCATGCCTATTAAAATTTTGTCATGTTATGTTGTTCCATCGTTTTAACATGTGGTGCACGTGCCAATCCATCCCAACTAACACATCTAATGGTTTTGAAAGATTCAAGGCAATATACTTTAATGAATTAAAGTACTCGTGTGAAGAATTTTATTTTTGTTCAATTTTCCAGTGATGTACAAAATTCAATTGTGTGGGGTTAATGCCTAATGCTTATTGACTTGTCATTTTATGCAAAGACTGAGTCCAAACAACTACTCAAATAATATGGGTACATTTTGGAATTGTTTGGTAGTAGGGTTTAAAGGTTTCATTTTTATATTAGGAATGTTTAAAAATGTATTGGTTATCAACAGAAGGTTGACTTGGTAATTAGAGGCTTCATATCCAATTATGGAGCCTGTTTGGGAAAAATTGCATTATGTTGGAGTCTTTGGAGTATTTCTTATTTTTAATGAAGTATTGTCATATCATTTGATTAATTAATTTTGGGTGAAATACACTGATCACTCCTGAGATTTAGAGTTAATACACAAAGAACTCTTGACGTTTGAAAAATAACAGTGACCTCTCCTGAGATTTAAAACTTATAACATATTCTCCCATTTTACACTAACCACCCATGAAGTTTCGGGTTAATACACAAAGCACCCCTCATATCATGGATGGACAGTGGACAAATAGTAAGGATGCTTTGTGTATTAACCTGGAATCTCAGGTGTGGTTAGTGTAAAATGAGAGAAATTTGTTACAAGTTTCAAACTTCAAGGGAGGTCACTGTTATTTATCAAACATCAGGGGTGCTTTGTGTATTAACTTTGAACTCAGGGGTGGTCAGTGTATTTCACCCATTAATTTTTTATTTTACTTTTGTCAATTTTTTTCTAAAAAAATACAAAATAAACAAAATTTGATTATTTTGAAATAATTCGGGTTTTCTATGGTGTTTTTTTACAGGAAAAAAAATATTTTTTTATTTTTTAATAATAAAAATAAACTGCCACCAACACCCATCACAGTTGTTCGTCACTCAATTACGTGATTCCTTTCATTTAATATGTTGTGATTTTGAAGGGCGTTGAACATTGTTGCAAGATAACAAAATCAGTCGTCCGTCAATGAAGTCGTCTGTTATTAAATTTGAGCCAGACCTTATCTATCTCATTTTTTTTCCACGAATGAACATTCGTTATTGACAAAGAAAAGAAAAATAAAATAAATCTATGGGACCCATGTACTAAGGAAAATGTCTTCCATATGCTTAATTTGTGCAGATAATGATGAAGGGTTAAACTGTTGACAACAATGTTTAGTCAATTATTTTGGCTAATTTTCCACTTAACATGCCAGAGCCATCAATGTGTTATCATCTGGAATGTGGTTGTCTGATATGGATTTTTTCCTTCATTCTCTGGCTACTGTCTTCTTCTTATAGGGAAACTCTTTTTCTTTATGCTAGAACCAATCATCAAACCATTTAGCAAGATACTAGGGTATAATGAGATGATTCATAATGTCTGATTCATAGAAAGAAAATTAAGTTGTTATATTTTTTGAGAGAAATTATGAGGAAATATAAATTTAGAATCAATAACCAAATTCCGAGAGACACCAAAACTTAAGTGGTTTAACTAAATTAGCCAGTGTTCAACGGAAAGATATAAAATATTTTATTTTAATTCACAAGAGGTTATACGTTTATTACCATTTAACAGATACACAGTGAAACACAAATTTATTGAAGTATGGATACAACCATAGCTCAGATCGAGGAGTTGATATATTGAAGTCTTTACAGAAATTTAATCTAAAGTTTTAAACTCTATGTGTTTCGCAATGGTGTTTGCTTCTGATGCAGCAAAACTCTCACACATTTGACTTATTTCCCTTCAAGATAGTGGATACAACCCGCCGATTAAATGTGTTATGGCTTGGATTAACCTTGTACAAGGAAGTGAACCCAAAACTCCACTCATAAAAACACTATTCTTCGACTCAAATTTCTCAAGGTAGTGGATGTCGAGTGAGCTTTATTTATAAGTTAGGTTTGGCTACTCAAACTACATTTATGAAAGTGGATCGCAATGATGATAACAGTGGGATAGAGTTACAATTTTACGTATTTATTTCATTACACCCACGAACCCCAATATCTCAACTTTTAATTATTAAAAGTATTTTTTTATATTAAAAAAATCATCAACGTTTGGGTATAGTTGAACTTACGTTAGAA
>BRYE01000015.1:12542138-12544638 GCA_030159115.1 Actinidia arguta var. hypoleuca | reverse complement strand
GGACGCATCCATCAGGCCATCTGTTGTCCTCCTACGCAGCCCAATCACGTGCAGTCCAGTCCCCTGCGCATCCCAGTTTAATTCCCTGCGGGCTTTTGTATGACCCGTGTGATGTATTAAAGAATTTGTTCGTGCTCTTTCGTCTTGTTAGGTAACCAAGCATCTAATTGCCCTCATCTTTGAAGGTGTATTCAATTTCCTGTGATTGGTTCTTGGTATTGCGTTGATGGCTGACCTAATCAAGGAAGTTTCTTCGATTGCTTTGGTCCCTGTTGCTCGCAGTCCAGTTCCTCTCTCTTTTTTCCCATTCCCAACCAACTCAACGTATCACGAGCATGTTGTTGAATGGAAAGAACTTTCATGCTTAGTCTCGTAATTTTCGGCTCTACCTAGGAGGAAAGCACAAGACCCGCTGGATTCTTGGGAAGGAACTTAAGTCGGGTGAATCCGATCCCAAGTTTGATAAGTGGGATGCAGATAACTGTATCATTTTGGGTTGGATGTTTAACTCGATGGAGGACCGAGTGTACCATATGTTCATGTATTATGACATCGTCCATGGTTTGTGGACTGTTTTGAACCAGATGTGTGCTCATGCTCATAATGAGTCTCGAATCTTTGAGCTCTACCGAGATATCTCACATGTCCCTCAGCCTATCTTAGGACTCTCCATAGCTGATTATTTTGGATACGTCCAAACCAGATGTGAGGAATTATCCCAGTACGAGCCTCTTAGTGATGGAGTTGTTGAGTCCAAGCACCTTGGTCGTCGACATACATATCAGTCTTTGATGGGCTTAAAACTTGAGTTTGAGGCCATTCGAATTCAAATTTTAAACACGTCACCTTTTCCATCTCTATACGAGGCATTTGCTACTGTTGATAGTGATGAACGGAGGCACCGCCTTCTACCATCTATTTCTTTGCAAGAGTCCTCTTTGACAGGCTTGGTTGCTCCTTCAGGGACTCGCCCATATTGTCAGCATTGTCTCAAGCCCGATCACCTTATTGATCGTTGTTTTGATCTACATCTTGAGTTAAAGCAGCATTTACCTTGGAGTTGTGGTGGCAGTCATTGAATAAAGCAAACTTTAGATTTGTGACATGCTCGTTTAGGGCATGCAAACTTTCAGTATTTATGTTAGTTTTTCCCTCAGTTGAATAAATCATGCAAGAACTTTAATTCTAAGTGTGTCATTTGTGAATATTCTAAGCATACTCGCATCTCTTATATTCCTTGCATGCATCGTGCATCTAGTGCTTTTAACCTTATTCACTCAGATGTATAGAGTCCATCTCTAGTTACTGCTATCTCTCAACACCGTTATTATGTCACGTTCATAAATGACTACACTTGTTGTACTTGGGTTTACCTTATGCGCAATAAATCTGAAGTTTTTTTTCACTTTACCCATTTTTCGCAAATGATCAAAACTCCGTATAACATAGTTGTGCGCACTTCTGGTCAGATAATCGTCGTGAGTATATCACGAATGAGTTTCGTGTTGAACTCAATAAACGTGGTATACTCCAGCAACTTCCCTTTCTGTACAACCCTAAGCAGAATGGAATATCGGTTTGGTGTTTCTTATGGGAGATGGGTGTTCCTATATATTTCTGGCACATGATTGCCCTCGCTGCTACCTATATTATCAATCGCACTTCCAGTTGGGTACTACAAGAAAGGGCACCACTCCATATCCTTCAACCTGGTAGTACCTTATTCACTATCATCCATCGTGTCTTCGGATGTACATGTTTTGTTCAAGTCAAGTGCCCCACTCGTACTAAACTTGATGATAAGGCCGTTCGATATGTCTTTGTCGGGTATTCCTCGATGTCCAAGGGGTATCGGTGTTGTGATCCTATCACTTGTCATATGTATCAATTGTTGGATGTCACATTTTTTAAAATTGTTCAATTTTTTCAGGTCCTCCTTCTTCTCTGGCCTCTGCATCAGAGCTGTTTGCGGAGGATGGTTCTGTACTTCCCCACCCACTTCTTATACTTGAACCTTCTCTACTATCACCCAGTGGTTCTTTGCCCTCGGTCGTCACTCTTGAACCATCACTGGTCTATCCCTGTTGTTGCGTGCTCCAGATTCCCTGGCAGCATTTTCTCTGGATTTAAGTATCTTTTCTCCTTTAGTTTATAAGATTTCTCCTCCCCATTATCCCATACGTATTCGTCTTCCCCTCTCCCATTTTCTTCTTTTAAATAGTACTAATCACCCTATTGTGTAGTATTTATCTTACCAAGGTCTTTCAGTCTTCTCTTAGTTAGAAGGATTCGGTCTTGATTCCTTGCTATTTCCATGAAGATCTCCAGAATCCTCTGTGGGTGTCTGCAATGAAGGTTGGGATGGATGCCCTTCAGCATTATAATACTTGGGAGCTTGTTACTTTGCTGCCAATCATTCGTGGCCTCTGCACTAATTGAACGTTAAGAATGCCTTCCTTAATGTTGATCTCTCTTAAATTATTTATATGGATCCACCAGC
>BRYE01000015.1:12477138-12479638 GCA_030159115.1 Actinidia arguta var. hypoleuca | reverse complement strand
CCATCCAATTATTCTCAATTTTTGAATTTAATTATAAATTATAAAATAACAAATTATTATTATTATTATTATTATTATTATTATTATTATTATTATTATTATTATTATTATTATTATTATTATTATTATTATTATTATTGTTGTTGTTGTTGTTGTTGTTGTTTCACAACAATGATTTTTTTTGTTTTGATAAGTCTGATTTGATTTCATCTAGTCTATTGATTTTCAACTATAGTGACGTGTGAACTTTGCATTTAATGGATTTAAGACATTCAGTCCTCCCATGAAATGGATAGGATTTTAATTTGGGATGAGCCAATCCTAACCCTAGCCCCAAAAAATTTAGGGCTTGAATGATAAAACATAAGATTCGATTGTGGCAATTTTTTTTTTGGGTGGAGTGGGGTGGGGTGGGATGATATTTGAATGGAAACACAAAATGGGATTTGGGCAAAAATTCAAACCCGAATTATAATTGGGTTGGGTTGGGGTATAGGTCTCGAACAACCTAACTTTTGTTCAAGTTTTTTTTATTCTTTTTCTCTTTTACGTAACTAGCAAAAAAAACTCATACTATGCACGGACAAGTTTTGTAATTTTATTTTTAGAAATAGCCAAACTTTTTGTCAACTTTGGCCCCATACATGCCTTATTTTTTTTTGACAAAACCCACATACATCTATAAATATGATGTTTTGTGAACCCAAATCATAATGCATGGCTCACAACACCACATCAATTTGAATCTCTAAATACTTGATTTTTTTCTGCTTTATTGGGTTCATATAATTCTGAAATAATAATTTTAAAATTAATTGTATAGATTTGGACATATCTCACAAGAAATGTCTACATGTAGATCTATATACACTGTATGTATTTCTAAAAATATAATTTTGAATTTACCTTTTGTAGTGCAATCCACCACTGACTTGACAAAAGAATAAAAAATCAAAAAAGACATAATTTCGAAATCACTTGATCAATCCATATCCTTTTCATCTAGTAGAGTCTTGTTTTCATATCGATATACACCACACTCTAACCCTTTGCCATTATATGAATGTATCACGTTCATTAAACCAACACAAAGTCAGGTACTTATCATAGTAGAATTTATTTTGAAAAATAAAAGTAGCCATACTTTCCTTTTAAAAAACATGAATCCTTCGACCTTCGTGATTAGGAGTAAAGGGTTCGGTTGCACCCTCAGCATGCCGTCAAGCGTGGGAGAGAGAGACAGGCGCAATAAGCAGTAGAAGGAAGAGTTTGCCATGGAAAGAAAAATAGGTGTAGAGAGTTACAAATACATTCGTACTAGGGGTTTATATGAAGAGAGGAGATCAGGAGGGTGGAGAGTTTTCTTTTAAAAAGTACTAAATATGGGATATTCTGACCAAGTTTACATTTGATTTTGTTGTTGTTGAATGATATATAGTTCTTCTTAACTGAAAGCATAAATTATGGGATATTCTTAACAACTTTAAATTTGAAATTCAACCAATAGAAATATTTTGAATGATTTAAAAATAAAAAATGAAAAGTCAAGAAATTTAGTATGAGGTTTTGAAGTCCCGAGAGGCTTGCTAACTAAAACACTATTTTCTATAATATGTAGCATAGATTATGTGGGGTTGTGGGTTAGAGAGATAATAGAAGGGAAATCGAGAATAAACACCTGCGATGGTCCTGCAGTGATATGTGGGCTGGCACCGGACAGTAACTTGGTAATGCCCTAGCTGCAGCGCAGAAAGAGTGGGAACGGCCACTAGAACTGTTTTCAAAAAACGATTATCCGACGATTAAGTTAGATGACCGGAGTTGCAATGTAGAGAGAGAAAGTGTGCGTGTCTTTGACTCCAATGTATGTACCTCTTATACAAAAAATCGTTAACTTTATATGGCACAGCTCGGCACATGTCTTGACGCGCTAGTTGTCTTGTCACTAGACAGACTGCAGCTCAGTGCATAGCAATATGGGTTGACCGCTGTGTCAGTGAGTAGGCGGCTTACCCAACCACGCTCTTAACTGGCTGGTAACCCCTCATCATTCTGCCATTATCTCTATCCGAGCGTGAGGGCTGTCAGAAGAAACTTCGATGTGTAAGTCACCTTCTGCCCCTTGACATCTCTTGGGATTGCCGCTAGCCATTGCCCCTCGTTCAAGCTATAACGAGATTATTGTTCTGAGCTTGCTAAATAGTGACAACTCATGGAGAAGATAGCCCTAGCTTGGGAGGTGCCGATGTCTGATAATGTCAGCACCGAGGTCTGGCGTGGAAGGCCACCTAGCTCGCTTTAGAGTGGCAGTTCGTCGGAGGCCCTCGCCCTAGTAAGGCCAAATCTTGTCATTGTATATTTTGTCCCATTACAGATTATATGTGCAATAAAAATAATATCTATTGCATCTATTTTGTCACTAGTGGATTAATTTTGACCATTCAATATAATTCAAATTGTATCAAAATAAGTTTCAGAATAAACTCAGTATTAATTTTTT
>BRYE01000015.1:12457138-12459638 GCA_030159115.1 Actinidia arguta var. hypoleuca | reverse complement strand
CATCTAATGACTCTTTTTTCCTCAAAGTTTTAATTGTGTCTGAATTAAAACTTCAGGGTTCATTTGTTACAATTGCACAGATAGAGTTTAATTTATTGTCCTTTTTTTGTAATTTTTCCTTTTCTCTTTATTCTGTTTTTGCAAAAGGAAAAATTAAAGCAGGAAAATAATTTTTCCTTGTTTAGTTTTGACAATAATGTCATTCTCACTCTCTATTTTTTTTTCTTTCCAAAATTGCTATTTATCACTTGAAATGCCAAGATTGTGTAATTTTGAATATAAATAAATTGTAGATCATGCTAAATTAATTTTAATATGTTTTGCTGTAATAAGGAAATTTTAATAAACATATCACCACTTTTATTGATTGATTCGAGTTGGTCAATTTCAATAGTTGTCAAAGACAATAAGTACAAGAAAGACCACAGAATTAGGTATCGTGAATGGTGAGTTGAGTTGTAATTATTAAAAGGATAATTGGTTAAAAAATTCTTTAAATTAATCAGATAACTTAAAAAATGCTTACAATTAAAGTTCTAAGAGGTTGTTTTTTTTTTCTTTTCCCTCAAGGACATAAAATACATCAAATAACATCCAAAGACCTTAGCTTGAAAAAATTCGCTAGAATTTGACCACGGGATCAACTAGTATTTATACCTATGCCACACCCCCACTAGCACAAACCTACCCGCCCAACAGATCTCCCATCCACGGCACCGCACCGCCACCGCACATGGCGGCGCTAACCCTATTTTCCAGCATCTTAACCCTAACCGACAAATTAATGATCCCGTTTCTCTCTTCCTTACCGTCCCTCAACCTATAACTCAAAAAATGCAAGCAATTATCCGAAAAGTACCTGTTGGCGATATCCGTCGCCGGAATCTTGACTGTTCCGATGACCTTCTCGCCGGAATACGTCTTGCAGTGAACCTCCACCGTCAGGAACCGCGCTTGGGACGGGAAATCCACGACGATCTTCTCATTCCACGTGGGTAGGCCCCCCAGTCGATGTCCATCTTCGTCGTTCGCAATATCCAAGAGTTAGTCCGCACGACGGTGAAGGCGTTCTTCTTCACCGCCCCCCGACGATCCAGTGTGAGACCCTCGCAGGAGATCACCGTGACTACCCAAGCGCGTGATGTTGTTACCAAATCGAAAAGCCTCGACTGGAATTTTAAGATATAGAGTGTGTGCGCTTGATGGCTTGACCACATTGAAAATTTATAAAACTTTTGTTGAGTTTATAAAGCGTTGCACACGTCATTGTGTAAATTGAAATTGAGTGTTTTGGATAATTATCCAGTGTTTTGCATTACATGCGCACATGTCTCGCGGACGAGTCTCGAGGCACAATGTGGCGCATTAGTGACGCACTTAGCACTTGGACGCGTGACACGTGCTCGTGTGAAATTAATTAAATGCTGAATTATTATTTTTGTATATCCAATTATCTATTTAATTTTTAACTGTCATTTAATTCATGACTGTTCATTTAAAAGGAATAGACATGAATTTTGGATTTAAATTGAAAAGATACATTTGTACCCTTTCATTCTATATATATACTGTTATCTTTATTTCAATTTTATTTCAAGTTTTAGTCTTACAACTTTGTATAGAAAGTGTTGTTTGTAGTTTTCAAAATTTTTGTTGTATCCTGTAAGTATTTTGTCTATAACCTTGTAATAACATAGTGGGGACAAATAACATTTTAAGAAAAGTGTCCATTAATACGTTTCAAAACCACAGATTTTCTGATTTTAGATTATTCAAATTAACATTTCAGTTACGATTGATGTTTATGGAGTTTGTGTGTGTGTGTGTGTGTGTGTGTGTGTAAGGATTGTTTTGAAGAAGGTGGTATGAAAGGAGAGAGAAACTGGTACGATGGTTCTGCCAGATCGGATGATAAAGAGTTTTGAACGAGTTTTGCTCGTACGAATGAATAAAAAAATGAAAGGATTAATTAGACGTTATTCCCCTAAAGTATTGACTAATTCGTACTTTGGTTCTCAAACTAGTACTTTTCCCACTTTAGACTTTAACCTACTAAGTCTTCGTTTGGTATCAGTTTTTCGATTGTGTTATTTTTTAAGTTTATAAGCAAAAAATCTAAAAAAAATAAACTTTTTTGCTTATTTTTAGCTAAAGTAAAGCCAGAAAAAAAAAAAAAAAAAAAAATCTTGACTTTTTTCATAACCAACTTAAAAAAAATTTAATTTTAAACATTATCAAACGGAGCCTAAGTTGGTGGCAATTGGGACCAATCACTCACTTCTGTCCAAGACTCTAATGAAAATTAATATGTGGAGCCATACCAAAAACAATACTAACACCCACCCAAAATCCAAACTACCCTAAATCCTAACCCACCGCTTTCAAAACCTTAACCTACCTAACCTACCTAACCCAAGATCTAACGTAACCTAACTCAATACCAAAGATCTTAATTTCATTTTAGTATAAAGATAACTTAAAAGATACTTAAAGTTAATAT
>BRYE01000015.1:12402138-12404638 GCA_030159115.1 Actinidia arguta var. hypoleuca | reverse complement strand
GTTCAAACAATTACCTCAAATACTATTTCTCAAATTTCAAGAAAGGGTTCGATTCGGTCTTGGTTTTACTCAAAACCGAACCAATTCAATTTGTAGACACTCATATCTAAACACCATCTCACTTTTTAAATTTTGATTCTCAAACCTTCAAAATTCAGCAATGCTAAGGTTCTCGAATTTCGACGAATACAAATTCTTCAAATTTAAAATCAATAGTTCTGATTCACTTGAGTATGTAGGGTAACTAAGTAAATATGTAACATTTATCTTTTAACATTTCTTAATTCAAATTCGAGAACAATACAATTTTTGTAAAGTGGCGGCTCTAAATTTTTTTATTAATTGAGTCAAATATATTTTTTTATGGGTTTAATATTTTTAAAAATATTTATATAACATTTAAAAAAAAAATTATAAGATTTTCCAAAGGCTGCTGCCGCCCCTGTAATTTTGTTTGTATTTGAAAGGTTTTATATAAAATATTTATATTCAACCAAACCAAAGTATCAAAAGTTAACAAAATTGTGCTTCACGTGTTTATGTGCTCTTACTTGGGTCCCGCTAGCTTCACTAGGAATAGTAGATTATCAAATTACTCTTAAGGCACCCAAGTTCTAAACAATTCCAACATGACCCAAACTCTTAAAGTAATTTAAATTTCTATGTGTCATTTAATAAAAAAGGTTCATTGAATTATTTCTTTTTAATTAAACCATATAAGGGCCTCTTACATTGGTATACATTAATTCTCACATAGTGAATTTTTATTACTAGAAAGAAATTATGTTAAATAATTTTATTCACTTTTCTACTCTACTTTCTAAACATTTAATTACTGTTATTTTATTTCGTCATTTTAAATTAAGTTCATTGTATTTCAAGTTGATTCGAAGCAGATGAAAAATAATAAACTATTGACTAAACAATTATTCCATATTCGAATTTGAGTTTTTTCTTAAATTTGCAGGATATATTTTTTATTTTCTTTTTTAATTTTTTTTTACTAATAATACTATGACGATCGCATTTATATACTGTTTAAATTAATGTCAACTTTGTTTACCATGACATTGTTTTAATTTAATTATAAAGACTCAATGGATATTATTAATTAATGAAGCTGTTTAGTTCTATGTGATGTTAGTGGGAAACAATTGTTTCAATTTCCATTCTTTTTTTGAATTATGCAAATAAATTTTGTGTGAAATTTGAAATTCAAGTGCCCGTTGTGTAATTTTAAGAGATGGCAAATGCCTGCTGTATATTACTGCGGCAGTGCCGTATGTTACTTTGATCCTCAAAATAATAATTTTCTCATATTGGCTCTTCAATGCTTGATTTTTTTTTGCAATCAAGCCCAATTACCAACCTTTGCTTGATTTGTTAACAAAATTGACCATGTGGTGCCAAGTGGCACTCTATCATATTACCAATACCCCCACACCCAACTATATATAACCCAAACCCAATACCCAAAAACTCCCAAACCGTTAACCCGATCTCCACCCTTATCCTACCCTAGTGTCGTGCACCAATGACGTCCTTCGTGTTTGCACTGCTCCCAAAGATGTAAGCATGTAGCCATCGGCATCTCAATATTGATTTCGTTCATCGACAATCTTACTACCATGGTGTCGTCGTCGATGAGGACGGATGCATGTCTCTCGCGTGGATTGGTGGAATCCCATAACCATCGCCAACACCATGATTGTTGGACTCCAATGATTGAATTATGGTTAGAGTTTAGGTATGGGTTTATCTTACTACCATGGTGTGCATTTGGGTCACTGAGAACATGTTGCACCATGTGGCGCCACATGCAAAATAATGTCCATTGGTCGAGCAAGGCTACAGAATGGGGTTGATTGCAAACGCCCCCATAGTTCAAGGTGTAATAATGTAAGAAAACTTTTAGTTTAGAGATCAAAGTGAGAATCAATTTATACTTTAAATGGAGCAAAGTGTAATTAACCCTTTCTATTTCAGATCGAATACGAATTCTATACGTAACTTTTGCTTGACTAGGCAGCTGCTCACCCACGATTTTAAAATGCTAAAAATACGCATCAAAAAATTAAAATTAATCAAAATAGTAAATGTCTGAAACTAAGTCTCATTTATTATTATTATTATTATTTTTATTTTTAATGAACTTTATTTCATATTTGGAAAATTCTTTTTACTTTTCTGTTTCTTCACTAAACGAACTAGAAAATTAAAAAAAAAAAAAACAGACCATATTTGAGAAAATCCATTGAAAATCATTAAAAAGAAAAGAGCAAACCGAGCTTAAAAACATTAAGAATTTATTTGGTTGACGATGTCCTGAATTCTTTTTACACAAATTTCTTAGAAAATAATTTATTTTTGAGAAAACATTAATGAAATATATCAAAATACCAAAAAAATTATTTTTCGTAAATAATAAAAAAATAATATATGAAAACAATACTCTCTTTATCCAGAAATACCATTACTCTATTTTGAAGTATCCCAAAAT
>BRYE01000015.1:12387138-12394638 GCA_030159115.1 Actinidia arguta var. hypoleuca | reverse complement strand
CTGGTCTGCTGTGGTTGTATTGGTGGTAGGAAAAACTACTGGGTGGTGGTGATGGTGGTTGCGGGACTGTGAAAATTCTCAGTGGCTATGGTAGCAATAGTAAAGGTGAATTGTAAAAATTATGAATGACGGCGGCAACGGGGGTGGCAATCAGTGGTTGGATTGGTGGTGGGGGTAGTCAGTGTTAGTGGTTGGTGGGGATGAGTTGGGGTTGTGATTGTTAGCGGTGGAGTTTTTATGACGGTGGTTTTTGTTGGTGGTGGTGCTGGTGGTAGTGGCGTTTGGCGAGTGTGTTTGTAAGATCCCGATCTGTAAAAACAAGTATTAAATTAGTAATCGAGTTAATTTTATTTAATTTTAAATGAAACTAATATTTTTTTACGATGAAATTATATATTTATATTACTTCACAATTATGTATAAAACATAACACAATAATGCGACACGTTGTGGAGATGCGAGTGCGTGCATGAGAGATACGATCACCACACATGGAAAATTGTGTGCATGTATGCTATGTGATGGTGTGACAAAACCTAACAAGCCAAAAAAAAATCTCAAATTTAAAAATTTAAAAGCTGGCCCAGCAGCTCCACAAGAAACAAAGAAAAGAGAGAGATAAAGGGTACAGAAACAAAGAGAAAAAGAACTGAGAAAAAAAGAAAGAAAAGGATAAAGAGAAATACAGTGAGAGAGTTCAGAGAAAAGAGGAAAAGAAAGAAAGAAAAGAAGAGTAAAGAATTAAAAATCGAAACACTCCCATATTTATATTGTGGTAAAATCCAAATCTCTTTTCATTTCTTTAGTTATTCTTCCATTTTAAGTCTCATTATTAAATTTATTGTTTAAAATATCTAAACCCTCCAAATATCCCGAAAATATTGCATTTATAATTTAAATATATCGGAATCCTATTTTACCCCTGAAATAACGATTTGTATTTTGACCATAACTTTTTCATATGATGTAAAAATTACTCAATTTAAGTTGCGCTGGAAACATGTTAAAATTATTTAAAACTTTTATTCAAAATGTTCTTTTAAATTCAGACTCTAAGTGATTCAAAATTGGCATGCAATATGAATTTTGAAATTAGAAAAAATGTTTGACAAATTTTTAAAAATAGTTATGTAGTTTAAACATTTATGATATTTTTATTGTAGATAAATATATGTTTCTATTATATTATGTAAAATATTTAGAGTCAAATTAGTATTACCAACGTATGTTAATGTTTTGGACCAAGCCATTATAGTGGAGTGGGATGAAATGGAGAAAAAGGAAGTATTTTGAAAATAAGAAACGATAAAATTTCAATAACAAGGGGTCGAGGGATAGAAGAAACAAAAGCCGGTATCAAACTAAAGAAGCCAAGGGAGAAACTCGAGGGGGCAAATACCAACGTGCTTGACATGTGGGAAGAATCACTTAAGAGAATGCTAGAGAAACAGGACTGACATCAGATGTTTTTACTGCAACAAAGTGGGTCACATCAAAAGAAACTATTCAAGGTTGAAAACCGGGGCAATAGTTGACTCGCAAAAGAGAACCGTTCGTTTGGATAGAGAAATGTGAATAAGGCTTTCAAAAGCTGAAAAATTGGCTTACGATAGCAGCAATACTTGTACTACCGAAGGGAACTAAAGGGTTTTCTATCTACAATGATGCATCACATCAAGGGATGAGATGTGTTTTGATGCAAAACGGGAAGGTAGCTTACGCTTATAGACAATTGAAGTAACATGAGAAGAACTATCCTACTCACGACTTGGAGTTAGCGGTAGTTATCTTTGTTTTGAAGATATGGCAACACTACTTGTACGGAGTGAGATGTGAAATCTACACCAACCACAAGAGCTTAAAGTATATTTACACACAGAAGGAGCTAAATCTCAAGCAACGAAAATGGTTGAAGCTGATAAAAGACTACGACCTTGACATTCAATACCACCCGGAAAAGACAAATGTTATAGTAGACGCTCTGAGTCGGAAGACAATGGGGAAGCTAAATATGTTGATTACGGAACAATAGTGTTTACACAGAGATGGAGAAATTGGAAGTGAAAGTAGTCACTCAGGGAATAGAGAGTTTATGTGCGGCGATCGTTGCAGAGCCAACAATCTTAGAGAAAATTAAACTCAAGCAAATGAAGGATCCCAAACTCAAAAAGATTCACGACAACCTCACAAAGGAAACAAATTTGAAGTTCAAAATGATAAACGGTATTTTCAAATTCTAGAATAGAATATGCGTGCCTGACATTTTCGATCTCAAGCAGCAGATAATGGATGAGGGACATAAGACAAAATGGGCAATTCATCCGGGAATGATAAAAATATATCAGGATTTGAAGGAGATGTACTGGTGGATGAGTATGAAGCGAGACATTAAGGAATATGTCAACAAATGCTTACAATGTCAGCGGATTAAAGTGGTACGCCAGAAATCAGTAGGACTACTTCAACCACTGCCAGTATCAAAGTAAAAATGGGAGCACATCACAATGGACTACGTTATCGGATTTTCTTGTACAGTAAAAAGGGAACAATTTGATTTGGATCATAGTCAATCGTTTGATCAAAATGACACATCTATTCTAATCAGGAATACGCACATTATGGATCAAATGGCGGCTATCTACATAAAGGAGATCGTACGACCGCATGGAGCTCCAGTATCAATCACATAAGATGAGGATCCAAGGTTTGTATCTAGATTTTGGCAATCATTACAAAGGGCAATGAGGACGAAGCTGAATTTGAGCACGACTTTTCACCCACAGACTGACAGGCAATCAGAAAGGACAATATATACGTTAGAAGATTTGCTAAGGGCATGTGCGATGGAATTCCAAGAAAGTTGGGAGAAACATCTAGCTTTAACGGAGTTTGCTTACAATAATAGCTATCAGACGAGTATCAACATGGCACCTTTAGAGGCATTATATGGCAGGAAATGCAGGTCACCATTTTGTTGGACAGAATTTCAAGAAATAGAGATTACTGAGCCAGATATCGTGATGGAAACAGTAGAAAAGATCAAAGTGATTCAAGAGCGATTGAAGATTGCACAAGATCGGCAAAAGAGTTATACAGACGCAAATAGAAGAGAGCTAGATTTTGAAGAAAGCAATTGGATATTTTTGAAGATCTCGCCAATGAAAGGAGTTATAAGATTTGGAAAGAAAAGAAAGCTAAATCCACGACATGTGGGACCATTTAAAATTCTAAAGAAGATAGGACCGGGGGCATATCGGCTTGCCTTGACCTCAGAATTTACAAATGTTCACGACATTTTTCATGTATCAATGCTTAGGAAGTACATTGCGGATCCAATTCATGTGTTAGAACAACCACCGATAGAGTTGGAAAAGAACTTGCAATATGAGGAACAACCAGTACGAATTATGGACATCCAAGTAAAACGACTCAGAAGTAAAATCATTCAGTTAGTCAAAGTGTGGTGGGAGAACCAATCGATGGGAGAAGCCACCTGGGAGAAAGAGAGTGATATGCAACAAAAATAACCGCATCTTTTTGAATAAGATAACACTTAAACTTATATTTTGTTACCTTGTCATTAGTAGAATTATTAATATAGATCGAGTCAAGCCATGGATACAGTAACGATGTAGATATGACGTAAATGAATTTGGAGGGCCAAACTTTCTAAGGTGGGGAAGATGTAAGACTTCGACCCGCAAAAACAAGTATTAAATTAGTATTCGAGTTAATTTTATTTAATTTTAAATACAACCAATATTTTTTCATGGTGAAATTATATATTTATATTACTCCACAATTAGGTATAAAATATAACATGATAATACGACACGTTGTGAACACGCGGGTGCGTGCATGAGAGACACGTGGTGACACATGTTATCACACATGGAAAAGTGTGTGCATGTGTGATGCGTGTAGACTAGAAAATGCATGTATTCTATGTGATGGTATGACAAAGCCTAACAAGCCAAAAAAAATATCTCAAATTAAAAAATTTAAAAGCTGGCCCAAGTAGCTCCACAAGAAATAAAGGAAATAAGAGAAGAGAGAAATAGAGAGAGAGAGAGAGAGAGAGAGAGGGGGGTACAAAAATAGAGAAAAAAAGGCAAAGTAGTGAGAAAAAGAAAAGAAAAGGACAAAGAGAAATACAGAGAGAGAGAGTTCAAAGGAACAGGAAAATAAAAAAAGAAAAGAAGAAGAGTAAAGAATTGAAAACCGAAACTCTCCGATATTCATATTGTGGTACAATCCAAATTCCTTTTAATTTCTTTAGTTTTTCTTCCAATTTAAGTATTATTATTAAATATACTATTTAGCATATCTAAAATCTCCAAATACCCTGAAAATATTGCATTTATACGTATTTTTTAAAATCAAAATTTGAATAGGTCAAAATCTTATTTTACCACTGAAATAGTGATTTATATTTTTATCATAACTTTCTCATATTATGTCCAAATTACTCAATTTAAGTTGAGTTGGAAAGATGTTAAAATTATATAAAACTTTTATTCAAAACGCTCTTTTAAATTAAGACTCTAAGTAATTCAAAATTGGCCTGCAATATAAATTCTGAAATTAGAAAAAATGTTTGACATATTTTTAAAAATATTTATGTAGCTTAAAAATATATGATATTTTTACTGTAGATAAATATATATTTCTAGTGTATTATGTAAAATAATTGGAGTCAAATTAGTTCTGAAGAATTTTATAAAATTATAGACGGACTTGCTGTCTTGAATATTTAGTGCAAAATTTTTTTGTAGTAAGTTAATCCTAATTATTAATTTTTAAATACTAACTTAATAAACTTTTAGTATGTTACGTATAGTCACGAGATTGTTAAATTTAACGGTTCAAAAATTAAATGTAGAACCCGAATTCAAGGAACTAAAACCTACGAGCATAGAAAAATTTGAAAACCCATTTTTCTGTGAGTCTTGTTATATTTTACTTAAAATAAGTTTTACGATGAAAGCATATGTTATTTAAATTATTAAAATATGATGATATTTTATGGATAAATGCATGCTACGTTATATTTTGAATTTGCCATAAAATATGTAAAAAATAATTACTTTTGAAAATATGATTTAGACAACACATAGTTCGAACGATGTCCCGATCGTTAAGGGAAATAAATATAGCGAGAAGTGATATAATAAGGGTGTGATCATAGTCAGATGATCATGGGTGATATCATGCCATATATATTGGGATTGCTCCCTAATTACTGGTGTTCGTTGAACGGATGTATGTGTCGTAAGTGTCAATCCAATATAATTTTGAATTCTTGATATGAAATCAGGAAAAATGGACCTAGATGAGCCAATGATTGAAATAAAAAAAAGAATTGACAAAATAAAGTTATTTCATGTTAAAATAAATTAATATTTTATAATTTTATGGGCATTTGTTAGTATTATATAGGTTGACTCACATTAGCCTAGTGCTTAAGGCATAGTTGTATGTAATAATTTCAGGAAATGAGAATGAGATGGAGCGCGATTAAAGGCAGGCGACCATTTTTGGTTAATTTATGACATGTACTTAGCATAAAAAAATTAGTACTTTTGAACTTGTACAGTTTTAATGACGATTATGCCGGACTGTGGTCAGAACCGTAGTTGTATATATAAATATAAGAATACTTTTATATTTTGAATAACATGTCAGCTCTGGTTTAATTTAAATACGTTTTCATATATTTTTTTGTATTCAAGTATAAATATCTTGAATGGAAAGGAAATTCCTAAACTGAGTTAAGTAAATAGGCCTTAGTGGGTGAATTTCACTGGCCGGTCACGATGACACCATGATAAGAGTAGACCCATGTGTATAAATGAGTTGGGTTGTGACAGTGTCGACGGTTAACGAGAGTGTTTTATTAGGATGGTCAATGGTGGTTGGCGGAGGCGACAATGGAAATAGTTAAATAAGAGCGTAAAGTAATGAAGCGATAATAATGGGTTTAAACGTAAATAATAACTTAGTTATTCATAATATGTAAATAATGTAACATCCCAATTATTTTATTTAATTATTATCTCCTAAAAAACTCTATTTATCTTGGTTCATTTATTTTATTAAAGAAACTTCTTTGACACAATTAGAATTTTGAATAAACTAAAAGGGGTTATTTTGAAATTATTTTCCTAACAATTGATATATGTACGTGTTGGGTGCTTTGTAAAAATAGAAATTAGATATTTTTATAGTGTAAAATAGTATTTGGGTTAGATTATGAGTGTAATTAATGATGACTAAAATAGGATTAGGGAATATAAGTATATAGATAATTAGATAAAGGGTTAGGGTTTTAATTATACGGCTAAGAGAGGAAGAGGCGGAAAGTAGCGGCAGTTGAGGAGTCTTCCGGTGTCAGTTTCCGGTGGGAGGTGTGCGTCTGTGTGTGGCTGTGTTGGTGATGCGTGGAAGGACTAGTGGTGCATGGCAGATTGTTGCGTGTGTGTATGTATATGAGAGAGAGAGAGAGAGAAGCGGTGGAGTTTTTGAAGGAGTATCGTGAGATTAGTGACGGTGACGGTGACGGGTTTTGTGAATGTGCCAATGCCGACTGATGTTAGTGTTAAGCTTTAATTAATGTTATTTTGAACGGCATAATATTATATAATAGTTTATATAATTAATTATGTAGATATATTTTTGGGGGAAGGATAAAGTCACCGAAAATTATTACCGATTTTGTTACCGATGAAACCAAAAAGACGTTTTTATTTTTTAAACAAACAAGACTTTTAGTTGAATGACGTCGTTTTATTTTTTTTTTTCAGCAAAATGATATCGTTTTAGTTCTATCGATAACAAAATTGATAACATTTTCGGTCACTGTAACCTTTCCCATATTTTTGTGATTCAGATTACTGGAGTATACTCGCACACTACATTTGGTGATTTCATCGTATTTTTTCTTGACCCTTCTTTTCGATCCTATTTTTTTGTTGAGATCTTCATTTGTATTCATTTTGCTTTTGGTACCTATATTTAGCCACTGTTACCTTTATTATCCAGTATATGTTGAATTCTCATTGTTTTTACGATATGTTTTACTTCATTTGGAGAATGGTTGATGGCGAACTGTTTGCGTTCCACTTGAGATTATGGATGTTAGTATGGATTATTTCCTCACAATTTAGTATTCCGTTATTATCTATTTTAAAGTTTTTATTTGTCATGCCCCAAATTCGAGAGTGTGACCGACTATGAACTAACTAATAGATCACGAATACTCGAACTAACTAATAAATCACGAATGCTCTCGAGCATTCGTGATCTATTAGTTATAGTTCATAGTCGATCACACTCTTGAATTTGGGGCGTGACAAATAAGCACTCTAAAATTATATTAGCCTATGAAGATCGCTAGAAAACTCGTTATACGGTCAAAGAACCAAATAATCCGAATGTATCAATCTCATCGTCTAGTAGCGGGGCCCAATTAAAATCGAGACAGTGCCCCATATGAACCGT
>BRYE01000015.1:12347138-12349638 GCA_030159115.1 Actinidia arguta var. hypoleuca | reverse complement strand
TAACGGAGGTAAAAACAGGATTTAACTCGGTGTAAAATCTTTTACCTCCTAAACCAGTAAATAGTTGAGTTCTCGTTCATCATGTCGCCTTATATAGGTCCCACGTTATATACGGGTGGACTAATTTCACCCGTTATTTTGTTATACGGGATTCTCTCGCATGTTTGGGGGGTTGAAATTTATTTTATTTATGTGCTTCTACTTGATTGGTATGCCCCTTAGTTGGAATACAGTACATTAAAAGCCAATTTTAAATGAAACAAAGGATTGCAAGAAACCCATGAACAGTATTAGACTTTGCACTTTAGTCCAGACCACATGGTGTTTATGGCGTTTAAGATGAAAACACATGGGTTAAAAGGTAAATTACATGTGAAGGTTATATTTTCGTTCAAGGAAATTGTGAAGCCCCTGACTTTTGTTATGATTTTTTTACTAATTAGTTGATAACTCAAGTGGGAAAAAAAATATAATTTTCCAAATTGTAAGAAAATAACTATTACAAAATTAGACTCGCCCATTCAAGAGTTGCCTAGCAATTGAGAGAAAGATAATAAGTGCCCCAAATTTAGCAATAAAGGCATGAGCAACCATTAACTAATCCGAATTTAGGCTCAAGGAGTGGCCGCCTAGTGATTGAGACGTTTTCTTATATAAGTTATTCACTCGTTTCAAGCTCACCAAGAAGAGTACTTGTAGCTTTGTCTTCTCAATTCCCCTTTTACTGAGTGTAAATAGAAGGTAGATGTGTGCACCACAGTATTGGTTACCTACACCATTAACATCTTAGTTGGATTATGAGGTCTTGGTAATGGTCTACAACTAGCTTAGAATCTCGACATTTACAACCTTAAAGGGGAACACAGGTGCCAATGCCATCGATCCTTCTTGTGCAACTAAAAGGAGATGGATAACAAACCTTGATTCTAGGCACGCACGTCATGCGACCTATGACATTTACGTCACTAACTCACACTTTTCGTGAAGACAATAGGGGTGCGGATAATATCAATCTGAATGCTAGTGTAATATTTTTTCAATCTTTTGATTCTTTTCCTAGTTCTATTATTAACTAGCTCGCTATCGATGCTCTAGGGGTGCAATTCTCTGAATTTGTGTACTTGAACACTACTTCTATTAAGTTTAATTACATGCCATTTCACCAAAGAAAATAGTTTATTTGTCTAACTGAGTAATCTTATAAACCAAGAAGTAAATCACGTAAAGTAATAAAAATAAATAAATAAATAAAAAGTGTAGTGTATTGTGGCGCACACCGATGAAAAATCTCTTCCGTACAATTATGTTTCTTGACAACTTTCTGTGTTTTAATTATTGGTCTGTAGCATTTTTATAAGAAAATAAAAATAGCCAATTGCTAGCTAGTTACCCCTCACTAGGAAGGGGTCCAAGAAAAATATTCTATTTCTTCTTTTCCAGCAAAAGTGGATTAAGATTTGAGTACTCTTGAGGTGAAAAAGTGAAAAAGTGGTCTTCAATAATGAGGTTCACTAATTACCCCTTGGTACTCATCATGATTAGTATTGTAATAATGGTTAATGCTTTGTATCTAAAGAAAATTCCAAATTATCGTAGGTCTAGCTAGAGAGCTAGGGAAGGATTCATGTCCAATTATTTTTTGAAACATGTTCATTTAGGGGGGCCCAATTTGAAGTTGACATTGGAAAGGAATTGTGTTTTCAAATTAATTTTCTTTGTTGCCATGATGAAATGGGAGGCAAAAATCTAATAAAGGATAGCTTCCTTGGTTCTTACTATGCTCGTCAACTATGAAATCACATAATGACAACCTTTATAGGACAACTTTTAAGTACTACATAAGCTAACACACAAATAAGTAAACAACTGATACGGTTTCAGAATTTAAAATAAGAAAAATTTTCAGAGTTCAAAATAAATGATTCAGATTCGTTTAAATATGACCATTCATTTTGAATTCTGAAATTTTTTTTCGATTCAAATTCTTGGATCGTAGAGTTCCTCGTAATTAAATATTAGTCTTTGGTCTTAATTAGGGTGCTAATTGTTAAACCCATGACCCTATGGATCACACTATATCCCAAATAATTAAAGGGTCTCCTACGTCTAAATAACAAACAAATTAATCAATGTTGCAATGTCAATACAAATTTTCTTTTTCCTTGTTTTTTTTTTAGAAATGGTATGTGGGATTTGTATTGCATTATTCGCTACTTGCATGATTGAAAGAAGACAAGTAAAATCCATTGTGTCACCACTATTGAAAACGCACCTCTAATCAACGTAATGTCCACCCCCTCAACCAACAACATAATCCATCATGTGAATAACTTTCAATGACAACAAAATTAAGGATTGATGGCTTATGACAAATAGACTCGAAGCCAAATAAGTGGTTGACCGGGTAAATAAGACGTTTTATTTTAATTTAAATATTTAAGTTTGAGCTTTACTGTTTTCCAAATCTAGTTTTTCATTTTTCTGTTTAACTCCTTCATAT
>BRYE01000015.1:12337138-12339638 GCA_030159115.1 Actinidia arguta var. hypoleuca | reverse complement strand
ACACACACCAAATTTTATGAATTGGTGAAGGCGACTAACATCTTTTTAAATAAATGACATTCGTAACATGCCTTTGAAACATTTTCGTATTTTTCTCCAATTTCTTCTTCCATCATAGTCCCAAAGGTGGCACCAACAGGTTTCCATTGTATTTTTTCTCCAGTATTTTTATTCTTTATAGTGTTCATATTTTTAGGAAGTCATTAGAGGGGACTAGTTTCATAGTTTCAAATAAAATTTGGAATATAAATTTGCCATGCCTATCCTAGTGTCATGTTTGTTAAGAATTCGTAGAATGTGACTAGGGTTTTAAATCGTCATTATCGGTGATATGGCATTGTATCGGCTGATATGGAAATAGGGTTATAAATACAAAAGGAAAAAAAAATCAAGAACAAACACAAATAATAATACCAAATTTACATGTTTCACCAATGTGAACTATGGCCATTGTAGCAGTTTTACTATGTGGATGAACAATACAAATTACATCATAAATGCCCTACCCTTGCAATATCTAATTAGGCTTATGACCGTGAAAAATTACTACGAACCATATGATTTGATGAGCAGTATTATCAGGCTATATACTACGTAACAAAGGTTGGGCGACTATATCATGCGTCATCACCCTTTTGTTTATACACGTAAACTACAATAGCCAGGTTAACTGGCCTTGAGTTGTGGAAACCAAAGCTATGTTCACCATAGTAAATCTCACATCTTTCTCATTCATAATTTGGTAATATGTCAAACATCCATTGGTTGAGAAGTCAATCATTTGAGTGGCCTAGTTTTACTTAATCAATTTCTGCTTAAAAAAAAGCCTTCTGGTTTGTACAGCAAATCCAAATGTAAGAGTACAAGACAAGGGGATAATACAGAAACAAATGTGATAGAAGCTAACACAACCTAAAACTATGGCAAATATGATGCAGACTATAAAATTCTTTCAAGTAGCTAGTTTGAGTCTGGTAACCATTGTGTTCTTGATACTTCATTAGTCTACGGTCCTCGAATTTAGACCAACAAAAGTTTTTCAAATTAAAAATGAATAGTTCAGATTCACTTGAGCATGTGGGTCACATAAGTAAGTGAATCTGGATTATCGTTTTTGAATTTGGGGGACCGTAGGATTTCTCTTGATACTTCAAAAACTAGCCTTGTTTCAAGCATGGATTATGTGAACTTTACTTCTAACATTCACTCTGGTTATTGCTATATTCTGTCTCAGTTGTTCCTTCAAACTCTTTATATATGTAAGCACAAGTTGAAGTATCTTGCAACTGCAGTCTGTCTCAGTTCCGAATCTCTTTTGCATTAACATGAAACAACCTACCACAGCAAAAAACTGAGGGAAACGAAATCTGTAATGACCCCGACCATTGTGGGCGTGCTCTACGTCCCACGTTGGTATAGAAGTAAGAGCAATCGTTTACGGGTGAGTTTCCATATGCGTCATACAAACATTTTCAAACTTGAAGAAATTAATTAAAGCTTGTAATAATTCGAGTATTGGGTCACAAAAGACAATCACAGAACTTGTTTCATCAGATTATTTGCAGGAGCTTGTGGGTATGTATTTGTTCTCAAATACAGTAGTACATTTTGGCTGCTCATTGTGTTTGTATGCTCTAATATTCGATAAACACTGCCAGGAATCGTTCACTGAACCACATGGCTCTTGGTGGGCAAAAGAAACAAATAACCAAACGAGAAATGGAAAATGGTCCAGCGGATTATAACCTCGGCCTAAGGGACGAGAACCATTTTATGTGGGGTCTCCGAAAATATTCCATAGTGATTTGTCTCATAATGAGCCGTTTTGGGACTCAAGTTGTAGTTGCAAAAAACAACAACCAGAGAACTTGGGACTTACAGTCTGATAACCGAAGACTTGGGACTTACAGTCTGACTAAATCTCAAGGAATTGGAGGGACATATCGACGACAGATTCTTAATCAGAGGGATTAACGACTGCACAATGTCTGTCATCAGAGGGCGGTAGTCTGCTTCTGCTTGTACACACATGGCTGCAATAGCAGCTACCTGTGAAAAAAACATCACTAGCTTTTAGTTTCATTTCCAAAAATGTTAATGATGGATAAGTAGATAGAGAGAAAAACTGACCTGGGTTAGGTCCTTTCTGGAATACTGGCCTTGTAGCAATGGATCCACCATTTCCACTACTTTGTCTCTGTTAGTTAACCTTGGAAGAGCCTAAAAAAGGTGAAGTTTTCACTTTAGCTCATTGCCTAGGAGCAGAGGACATTTTCGACATTTGGTTAGTTTTTTTTAGCGCTGTGGCCTGGATTTGCAAGTTGTTATAAACAATTGTTGTCGTGTGCATAAAATTATGTTCAGTGTTAAGAGGCAATCAATGGGTTGGGACCACGTTTTGATTTTGGATTTGTAAAGGGAAAAGAAAAGGAAACGGATTTGTGAAGGTAATATTTTTTATGCACAAAACTATTTACTTTTCTTTTCCCTCGGTAAATAT
>BRYE01000015.1:12319638-12322138 GCA_030159115.1 Actinidia arguta var. hypoleuca | reverse complement strand
GAGCAACCAACAGTCAGAATTGCTCCTCGGCCTCGGCACTGGACCTCAGCTACACTGGGGCGACCTGCACAGCGACGAGCAAAAGTAATCGGCCGGGGTGAGGCCGCTCAAAACCCCTTCGGCGTGTGTATCAGACCAAGGATACCAAAAAATAAATTAAGGCAGTATGGAGAGCACAATGAAAATGTGTAGTGTCTGTGTTGAGCGTACCTTTTTGGTTATGGGGGAGCGGCCTTTATATAGGCGGAAGTACTGAGCCGTGTCAGTGTATCATGGCGAGTTCCTCGGAAGGATAAGCATGGGAGGATATCCCAATTAAATCTGGAGATTAATCAGGAGGCTGCCAACTGGTGATCAATCTGTGATTATAGGCGTCGTTGTGGAGTTGGAGTCTATTGGAGACAGTTCTCTTGTAGAGGTGAAACTCTTTATGGAGATGGACTTCAATCAGGTACAAGAGCGGTGATAGCAGACCTCTAATGGAGATGGAGTCCTTTTGGAGAGAAGTCTTTGAGAAGACGTCTCTGCCTTGGGCGAGGTAGATCATCTCGCCCTAAGGTGATATGGAGGGAATATGTAAATGGAATGGAGCTCAATTTATTAACAGTATGTGGCGACCTGGAAGGTGAGTTTGGAACCTTTGGGCGACATGTCTTGCTTGGAACATCTTATGATTCAGGACTTGTTCGAATTACTCCACATCAACTCCCACACAAACTTACCCCTTTGACACCCAAAACAAACTTCCACTAGCTAAATTGGACCAAAATTGACAAACGAACCATGAAATTGGACCCAGCAATGGCGATGGAATGGCACTAGAGGCGGTTGCTGGTAAGAATTGGGTGCGAATCTTATATATTAGCTACAAATTGATGCATATATAATTTTACATATTAAAATGAGAAGACATATATATATATATATATATATATATATATATATATATAAATACATGTCTGTAAAGTACAATACATATATACGAGTACTATATACTCTGGGTGGAGTATATATTACATATAAACCTTCAAAGGCTCTAGTAAGTCATACAGTTTGGGCTAGGATAAGTTGGTTTGTCATCCCTAACTAAATTGAATCTTAGTCACACAATTCGCGTCTTACTTGTTACGTACGCCTGTTGAAAGCGCGAATTTACAGATTTATCCTAAATTCAAGATAAATTTGCGGATTTTTTTGGTTAATAAGCGAATTATTATTTTTATTGAGTGAATTTATTATTTAGTGATAAGTTTTGGACTTTTGAGTGTAACTAAGGATACAAGACTACGCCTTGAATGATTGTATTATAAAAATTATATGAACGGAAGGAAGTGAAAGAGGATCAAACTTCTTATATTTAACTCAACTAGTAAATACTTATTTACTGCGCCAACTTACTTCTTGTTTAAAAATTATAACTTTTTATGACTTTAATGCTTCTCTTAATGCTATGGCATTAGAAAAACGTTGCATAATGCAAGTAATTATAGCTTATCTCATAAAAAATAAATATTATATGAAGATGTTATTATATTTTTTTAAATTATATTAATACTAATGCATAAAAAATATAAAATAGACACGCTCTCACACGGCGCTCTCAATTTTATAAATTTTAAAATAGACGTTCTCTCACTCTCGCTCTTGCTTCCGCTTCCGCTTCCGCTTCCGCCTCCGCCTCCCGAATTTGTGACTTAGAATTGGGTAGACGCCGATGGTTTTTTTTTACTTTCCCTTTTAAGAAAACGAATGCATTCCAACTGGGCCAGTTAGCCATACTTAACTTCGGTCCAAGAACTGGAGCCCTGACTCGCTTGAGAAAGCTTCTTTCACCTTGCCCAAAGGCAGGCCTACGCTTCTCAAAGCAGCCCAACTAAGGCCATCACATACCCAACGCTCAAGGGCCCAGATTAGCGCTCGCAAGTCCCACAAGTCCGCAACAACGCAAGACACAAGGTATGGCATGGAATGACACATTTATGTGTATCTGAACAAATCTTAAATTACTTTAGATTTTTGAAGTATTATACTTATTTAAATAAAAAAATTTGTAGCACGGCATGAGCACGATTAGGCACGGTACGACACGAGACAAGGATGGGCCGGTCCTATGTTGTTATCAAATGGGCATGACATGACACGAAAATAAATAAGTTGGACCGATACGACACTGCCCTTTTGACACCACACCCAACAAGGAAGCGGGCACATTGTTGCACTCGTGTTTGGGCCATAGTGAACATGATTACACGAGTGCAATTAAGTTCACCTACAAGGTGAGTGAATAATACTCTCCTCATAATTGATTGAAATACAAAGAGACTCAGTCGAAATAATAGAATGAACTTCTATATTTTAACCAATCACGAGCCGTTGGCACAATTTTAAGGTACTGGAAACCGAAAACTGTTCTTCAAAAATTTTGAAAAACACTTGAGCCACTACTGGACACCCCTATGCATGGCATATCCCAACAGGCAACAGGGGTCCATAAAAATTG
>BRYE01000015.1:12297138-12299638 GCA_030159115.1 Actinidia arguta var. hypoleuca | reverse complement strand
TCTTGAAGCCTAAACCAAACTTATTCAAGTTGCATTAGAAGCCAAAATTTTCCAAACAGGTCTTTGCTAAGTCATTCAATTGCAATTTTCCATGGAGGTTTATGGACACTTTTTGGACCCTATTACACATTAGGGAACACTCCAGACACATTTCGAACCTTTCTGAAACCTAATGTCTATATATGTGGTTTAAGGTATCCTATGAACATGTTACAACAGCAAGGCTTATGCCTCCACTATGATGTCTATTGCAGGAATCGGACAATCTTCTCACATAATCAAAGACTCTGGGGAATCAATTTTTCCCTTGAAACAAAGGATAGACATAAGACCTCATTAATCAAAGTATTAATTTTAGTAAGACTGTAAGAGGCTATTTTGATCAAAGACAGAAGTCCAACAAATAAGACAGGCAACCGAACATTCATCTAGGGCAATTTTTATCATCCCACACACTCACCAAACATTTCCAAAAACAAAAAAGCGACAATCAACACTTGAACAAAAAGCAAGAAAGAAGGCTCAAACGCTTGGAGATAATTATTTCAAGGAAAATAAACGAAATTGTCCCATAAAACAACAGAAATTGAAATTAAGTTATCAGAAGATTCAGAACCATAAAAGAACCTCAGGTCACAACCAGATTCAATTTGACACTGAAAACCATGTCATCACAAATAAACAAGCGTTAAGAAACTAAAAAAATGAACAATACATCACCTGGAATTAAAAAATTGAATGAACTAGTAATAATACAATTATATAACGATGCATATACCCAGGTACACTGCAAGAGAGAGAGAGAGAGAGGGTGAAACCTTACTGTCCATGTGAGGGAAGAGAACTCTGAGTGGATGCACAAAGCGATTCAATCTAACATTTCCGGTTGAAGACCTGTGTTGCTTCGGAAACTATGACTAGGGTTAGGGTTAGGGTTAGGGTTAGGGTTAGGGTTTTTCTGTTCCTTCTCGTGCTTGGGATGATTCTTTGGTGCAGCTAAGGTCACAGAACTAAAAAAGAAATTTAAGAAAAAGGCATGCCCTTTAGGCAATCAATTTTTTTGTTTTACGAGTTAAAAAGGTTTTCTATTTTAATGGAAGAGGATAAATTTCACTAACCACCAGACAAATATAGTCACTAATTTTAAAAATAGTATTGGCCTTTTTTACTTTTAAATTTAAAATCAAGATTTTTTCACAAATTATTTTTTGTGCTAAAAATAACAAGGTCGATCTTTGATTTAGGGTTTTAAAAATCAATTTCTCAATATGTTAATTAAAATAAAAAAAAAAAATTTTAAAAAATAAAAAAATAAAAAAATATATTTTTTAATACATTTAGATTTGAAACACTTAAAAAGTAAAATATTTAGATCAGTTTTTTTTAAACAAAATATTAATAATAAAATTTTATTTTTTAAGTACATTTTCATGAGTACTTACAAAGTAAACTATTTATGTAAATTCTTTTATAAAAAAATAGTTTCTAATAAAAAAATAAAAATAGAGTAGTTTGTAAATATATAGTAATTTGAGAAAATATTTATTTATTTATTTTAATGGGTACATTGAGAATTTTTTTTAAAATTCTAAATCAAATGGTAAATTTGTCATTTTTGCATAAAAAATAACTATAAGAAAAATCTTAACATTAGTTTTAAAAATAAAAAAAAAATCGGTTGTTATTTTTAAAACTATTGAGAATGTAGTTGTAGTTGTTAAAAAACTTAGGAGAAATTATTTTCAACAAACATATAAAATCATCTCTTTAAATTGTATTTTATAAAATTTAATATTCAATATTTTTACTTAAAATACATTTTAGTGAACTTGAAGTTGTCAATATCAATTTCAACAATTAACAAGAGATTATAATTAATTGTTAATCTATTTTTTACATGAAAATAATGCATAAAAACACAAACAACAAATTAGTAATATTTAATTTTTTTATGAACGACAAAAATAAAATTTTATTAATAAGGAAAAAAATGTGTTTTTTGCTCGACCCTAAATATAGTAAGTAACATACATATAAAATCTTGGTTCAAACTTGTATTTACAAAAGTCCTCTAATAATTTAAAAAATTGATTATTTCTCAGTAATTGTGAATTAATTACATTATATATGGTATTTTCTCAATTTGTACAAAGTAAATATTTGAGAATTTATCTTATTTATCATATGGAGTTTTGATTTAACATTTTTTCAATATTTTGGGTTCAATTGAAATCGATATGTTTATGTCCATTTTTACTAAGTAAATATTTGAAAATTTATCTAGTTTAGTTGATAATTTCTCATTTTTGCTTTTAAAAATTATTTGATAATTTATTATTTGTTCTCTTGTGTAGTGATAATCTTGTCAATACGATAGTTTAAAAGTTGATTATTTCTCAATATGAAAATCATATTGATAATTTATCATTTTCTTCTTTGAAAATTATTATTGTTGGTTTGTCTACTTAAGTTTCATATTGAGGTTGGTATTTACTCAAAA
>BRYE01000015.1:12242138-12247138 GCA_030159115.1 Actinidia arguta var. hypoleuca | reverse complement strand
TTGACCCGGATGCCTCTGTTTACTAGGTGGAGATCGAGTCCTCGGGTGTATGACACAATCGCGCCTTTCGATGCAGTGTAGTCTAGGAGCTTGGGACTGCCCTTGTATTCAACCACTGATGTGGTGTTGATGATGGAGCTCCCTTCCTTCATGTGATTCTAAGCATACCCGTATATCATCACCCTCAAATCTAATTAGAGAAGAAATGTTATTGAAGCTCACAATAAAGAAACCTGACAAAGGTGTCAAGTAATAACAGGCCATTGGTCAATTCTAAAGATCATTTCAAGCCGTGAATATGGTGTGCACCATGCATTGCATTTTTGTGGTGAGTGCACCATTTTTGTTTCATTTTTATAGCCCTACCAAACTTTTAGGTCCCACTTTCCAAGTATTTTAAAGTTTGAACCATATCAAAGTAAATCACTATGTTTCGGTCAAGATTTAAAAGAATAAAAGAGGAAATCTAAAAAATAGAAAGTGATGTACATGATTTATTAGGGTAATATTGATAATCTTTTGGTATCCTAAACCATAATATTTTGAGCGATTTCAAAATTCTTAATCCAAACACAGCCTAAGCATCTCTCAAAACGAATTTCCAACAAAGTAAAGCATGCATGGTTTCAAATCCTGCGTTAGTACTATTACTTGCACACGAAGAAGTACGAGAAAACATTCGTCCTGAACACCCTCTCGAGGCTCATCAATCTCCTCAATCGAGTTTGACTTATGTTGCTCGGCTGCGTTGTTGACTATAACGTCAATTCTTCCGTATGCATTCTCCACTTCCTCCACCGCCATCTTGCAATTCTCCTCGAACCCCAAGTCCGCCGGCACTGCGATCAGGTCCTTGGCATCGGCGCTCTTCGCTGCTTTTATCATTTGTAGGGTGCGCTGTGCATCTTTATCCTCCTCAGACTTCACAAAGGTGAAGGCCACGGTTGCGCCCTCCAGAGCAAAGCAGTGGCTCACCGCCTGGCCTATGCCTGAGTCGCCGCCAGTCACAATTGCAACCTTGCCCTTTTATATCAAAGGATTAATGGTTATTTTATAGCAGCAGTGTGGGAGGTTTGGAGTTCGATTCCAATGTGTTATTTCACAATGAGGTGCGTGGAAGGACTTGAATTCAATTCCCCACTCTAATTTGCCACACCAGATTAATCTCTCCCAAGCTTAATTGGGTTGGGCTGAGTGGTTGCCAACACTCTCGAAGCACCAACAAACCACTGTCGAGATAACATGCACTTTTAGGTTTCGGACGTGAGGTGATCGATACAGGGTTGTATATGTAGATGTGTCTGGATAGGGATGTAAGGTAAAGGGGTGGAAGTGGTAACGTGGCAACAGGTGTGAGATTATGTGTCCTCTTAGGCCGAAACGTAGGCTTGGGAAGTTGAAATATTTTTGTAATTTGTATAAATATTTTTAATATTCTTCGTCAAAATTCTTTAACGTAAAAATAGCCAAAAGTCAGATTTATCCCAAAATGGATATTAGGTCGGCAAGAGTATTTATCGTTAACCCGTTTCACATAGAATCTAATCGCAACTTCAACAGTGTTTTTACAATCGCGTCAAATATATATAGCATCATGTTATTGGTTATATAATATTGGAGATCAAAGATTTGATATGTAAAATCTGGTCTCATAGAATCTAATCGCATCTTCAACAATATTCCACCAGTGTTTTTACAATCATATTAGATATATATCGCATCATGTTATCTAGATATATATCGCATCATGTTGCCGGAGATCGAAGATTTGATATGTATAATCCGATTTCGCTCCATTTTATGTAAGATCGAAGATTCGAGATTGAATCTATAATATAAGATATAAATATTTTTTAATCTTTCAAACTATCTCTCACTAGATACGGTTACAATTCATTTGAATTAATTCAATAGACGAGCTTTTATCTGAGGCTATTTTTTTCTTAAAAAAATATCACTTACTTCTTCTCAAATGTATAATCCAACATAAGTTGTGATTTAATGGTCAAAAAATATCTAAAGTTAAACATATTTTTTATCCATTAGATATTTTTTAGTGGGATCCACATCAAAAAAAACTAAAATACTATTTTTTCTCTCTCATTTATCCCAAACTGGCAATACTTTTTTAAAATTATTTACTTTCTAATTTGTTTTCCATTTTATAGTAATGTATCTCTACGTATGTGCATTTAATGTATTTCTTATCTGACGTTTATATCTTATCTATTTTTTTAATTGTAAAACTTTAACAAGCACGCCTAATAGTTGTTGTTGTTTTTTGCGTAGTGACCGCGGGCACAAGTAATTACTAGTTTATATGTATAAAGCAAAAAAAGAGATTCTTTTGTATACATATATTTGTCAATTCTTTCATTTTGATAATTTTTGTTCTGTCGCGGGGCCTTTGAAATTCACCAGGGCACTTTTTTTTTTTTTTTTGATTACTCCATGAATTGAGGATACAATTAAGCTCTAAGTTCTGGGCATTTTTACAACTTATTAAAAGAATAAAAATCCAAATTAGGTTGCTTTAATTCACTTTAAAGCTAGCTTTTTGAATGGTTCTGTACTTCTGTGTGATTTTTTTTTTTTATATATTTTTTACTTTTACAGCTTGAAAATGTTAGAAATTAGCGTGGTGTGAGACAAGTTTAACATTTTCCGACACGTGGACAAATTATGAAGGCGTTTAATCCCAATTGGATATTAGATGGGGTAGCATATAAATTAATTATACATACTAAATTTGAATGTACGTGATTTAAAGCAAGTCTAAAAGGAAAAAAAAAGAGTCAAAATTAAAAAGTTCAAGACGTATACGAACAAGTAGCACATAATTTCTGTTTGCGTGCAAATCATTTTATATGCACATATAAATGTGTGCATGTGTATATACAAATCTGGTTCCATTATGCTATTTTTAATTTTCTTCATTCCGAGTCCTTTTTTTATGAGCACTGTTATTCAAAATGAAAGCTTAAGTCCAAAGTGACTACATGCTAAATTTTAATTAGTCACCCTGTGACCCTCGCTCGTCAAGTACCAACCGATGATTAGCATGAATGCATAGTCACTTTGGGCCTTATTTTTCACTATGAATTTCATTTTCCTTTCTTTATAGTCTATTACAATTGTGGAAGCTAAAATAGTTTTTGTCCAAATTGTCAGTTTTTGATGAGGAGTTTTGATGCTTCCATCTATTAATTCTCTTGACTAGCTAAAATTCTTTGCTGGTGATAGTAACATGTTCTTGTATTGATAGATTGTGGTGTATAAATTAAATCATCATCGATTGTTTAGTCTTTTTTGGCTGGCTGGGAATCCAAATCATAATTTCCCTACATTGGTTTGGTTAATGGGATAATGTAACTATGCATTCCATTATCACTCATCAGTATTTGATAATACATATTTTATAGAGTTTTGCTAGGGAGTATTTTTGGCTCCTCAAAAAGTTCGAGCGGGCACTAACCCCAAAAAAGGTTGTCATCCCTTGTGCGTGCTCCAGCCTCCCCCGGGTCCGCCCCTGCACACAGGACCAACAATATCTACGGGTGCAATGCCACCTCCACCACAGCAAACGAGTCGTCCGATTGATTCCTCATGAGGGACATGGTTGGTACGGAGGGAGTAAAATTTTGTCCTTGCAATACAAAGAGCCTTATACAACCTAGTTTTACTCCAATCCTTTTTCTTGATTTTACTGATCTTTCTTCCTTTTGTTTTGGCTTTTTTTTTTTTGTATTTAATTTATCTGTTTATTTATATTTGTTTTGACTACTTTTAACCACTATACTACTCCACTCCCTTATGCCGTAAGGTTAGGCCAACCTAAAATTTCTTGGAGTTCGAAGGGTCCAAGATACGATTATAAAAACTGGAGGGGCCAAAGACTAATATCATACTAATTACTATGAATAAAGGATAAAAATGTGAAGGGCATAAGCGAAATTTTCAGAAAGTTAAGGGCCTTCATCCCTTGAGTCCACTCTCTAAAAGTGATCATCTTTTGGTTACATCTTTTCTTTTGTGCCTTCTGGCTTTCAATATCTTTCCTTTGTCATAATTAAATGTTTCTCCGATCATAGACGAGGAAGACAATCTCCTTCAAGGAATCAATAGCTACCGGCAATCCTTAAACCTAACTGCCCTTGAAAAGAACGACAAAGCAGGGTGCCTAGCCGATGAAGTAGCCGACCAGCTAGAGGACCAACCCTGCATCAGCACCCATGGCCACTGCCCCTGGCTCCCAACCCCAAATTTCCAATTACTGTGATCTCTTGGATAAGTGCGGGATAGACGAAAATTGACGAAAGAAAATTAGAAAAAAAAGTATAGTTTGTCGAGGGTCGGTAATTCTTAGAGCTTGAAGAAAAAATAAAAGTTAGGTTTTGTTTGGAGTGGCTAAAATAGGTAAATGTTGAATAAAACGTTCGTTAAAATTTGGATAGTATTTTTGTTGACTTCTATTTTTTTCTTGATTTATATTAAAAAAATAATAGTTGCATTCCAAAAATCCAGTTATTTATCTGATACATCTTGATATGTAATAAAAAAAAAATTAAAAAATGGTTGAAATATTTACCTCAATTTAGGATCTTCAAGAACGAAAAGAAAGGAAAATAATTTTCACACACCGCTTTTATATAATTGTACTTTATTTTTTAATTTTATTATGTAAAATTACTAAATAATTATTCTATTTAATAATTCTTAAAGAATTTTTGAAATTAATAAAATTGTATTTTTGTAATTTTGTATTATAAAAACAGAAAAAATAGTGCATCATCATTTGCCAAAAGAAAATTTGTACATTTGGGTACGGGTCAGTAATTATTGGACCAAACCCAACCCAAACCCAAACCCAAACCCGTTTAAAGCTAAACGAACTCGGGTTGAATTGAATTCAATTCAATTGCAGACGGCACATCTGACCGGAAAACTATATTTAACCGAGGGCGTACGATCCTAACATGCACACAAAAATGCCCAAACTA
>BRYE01000015.1:12182138-12187138 GCA_030159115.1 Actinidia arguta var. hypoleuca | reverse complement strand
CATAATGACTGCAACTTCTAGGACGCTGGCCGACTGCAAGCTGAATCCGGTAATCTTCACCGTGTCCTGATTAAAATGCACAATGTGGTATAGATAAAAGAAGATGCTATAGGATTAAAATTATGAAGAGAACATATTCAAAAGATGTTAGAACTATCGTTTTCTCAAATTTTATGACCATCTTTTGAGCTTCAAAATTCTTCCCCGCCTAGTGTTTCGTAAACAATCAAATAGGGAAAAGGAAGAATAAGTGAACCTTGATGCGGCCACAAGATGCATGGAGGCCGAAATGGAAGAAATGAGGCAAGTCTTAGCGGCCAATAACCTAATGATGCCTGCCCACAGGGTAGGCGAAGTGTCATCTGAGGTGAGAGTGGCTAGGCGAGAGGACGCACCTTGAGGTGGCTCGAAGGGCAAGTAAGTTCTGTTGTATTATGACGAGGCAGAAAGTCATGGTGATAGCCAAACCGTGCCTTTAGGCAGATGTAGGGATACACCAAGCCGAGCTAATTCCGACGTGGATCTTCGCAATGTTCTAAACCCCAAGCGAGGCAGGGAAGAAGGAGACCTACGGGCAAATCTGGTGGCAAAGGCCGAGGCTTCCGCGAGATCAATCCTCCCAGCGAGGTCGAAGATCAGGACCTCAAGGTCCGCTCAAATGGAGCAAGTCCTACCAAGTTACCAAATCCCATTCACACTCAAGATTGAAGTATGGAACCTCCAGAGAAGTACAACCCGTAAAAATTAACAATGTACGATGGTAAATTGGATATGAGGTCACGCATTAGTCATTTTCTACAGATGATGGCTCTTTAGAATCACCTTGATGTATTAATGTGCAGGGTGTTCCCCTCTAGCTTAGGTGACCTTAGGTTGAAATGGTTCAAAAAAAAAAACCTCCGGGTTCAATAGGGAGTTTTTTTTCTAGTTGTTTGAGTTTTTGTAGCTTAGTTTATCATCAACACCAAAGCACCAAAAGGCATGAGTTCCCTTTTGACACTTAAGAAGGAAAAGAACGAAACACTTTGCAATTATAACAGGAGGTATTGAGAGTTGTACAACGAGATTGAATGGTGAACAAAAGAGCTCGCTGTGGTCAATTACAAGCTTTGGTTGATCCCAAGTGAGAAACTTTGTGACGACTTGACGCTTAACTCCCCGACCTACCTCTGGGACCTCACGTCCCCGGTGGAGATGTAAGCTAGGTTGGAGAACGATGTTAAGCAGGCTGAACGAGTGGCATGAATATCCTCTTGGGGAGAAAACTCGTTCAAACGCTGCAAGGAGAGCGCGACAGAATGCGAAGGATGGGTAAGGCATGGAGTCTATGTGGTATTCAAGGAATCGATTTTTAAGCTCCTTGCTAAGATTCAAGACAAGCCCTACTACAAGAAGCCTCTCCCGATGGGAAGGGATCCAAAGAAAACGAATTAGCAGTGGAAGTGCGCTTACCTTGAAGAGAAGGGGCACGGGACAAAAAATTGTTGAGCCTTGAAGTCTTTCTTAGATCAACTAGTGTAGGCTGGACACTTGAAGGAGTTTGTTGATCAGGAGAAAACAAAGGCGGAGAAAACAAAGGTCAGACCTAATCCAAGGTTTAACCAAGAAGGAAAAGATGCAGACAATGCCTTGAAGAAAGACCTCCCCATCGGAACTATTCACATGATTAGGAGGCCACATGACCTCAAGCTCGAGAATAGGATCCGGGGAGACCCGCATTGTCAAGCAAATGAACAAGATCCTTTATGTCTAGCAATTAGCTAAGAAGTTAAGGCAAAACTAGGCATTATGGAAGAAGTAAAGGACCATGACCATACGATCGAAGCACAATTCCGTCCATATTCATCTGCCAGACAAATAAATATTAAATACTTTGTCCTCTTCTTTGCCTTCGACGGACCAATCTAATGATGATGGATCGGAGGATCTATCTCGGTAAAAATGAAGTAATTTTAGAAGAATTAAGTCAAAGGTGGGCTTGCTAAAAAAATTTTATTTTAAATTAAATAGGTAAAATGAGAAGAAATATTTTAATTAATTATATATTATTTTAAATAGATTATTTATAAATTATATTTTTAAAAAAAATATAAATAAAAAATATTTTAATTAAATATAAATAAAATAAGAATATTATTAGAGTAACTAAAAAAAAAGAGTCAAATACACTGACCATCCCTGAGGTTCATGATTAATACACAAAACACCCTTAACGTTTGAAAAATAACAGTGACCTCTTCTGAGATATGAAACTTGTAACAGATTCTTCTATTTTACACAAACTACCCCTGAGGTTCTGAATTAATACACAAATAATCCTTATTATTTGTCCACTGTCTATTCATGATATGAGGGGTGCTTTGTGTATTAAATCGGAACCTCAAGAGTGGTTAGTATAAAATAGAGGAATATGTTATAAATTTTAAATCTCAAGAGAAGTCACTGTCATTTTTTAAATGTCAAGAGTATTTTGTGTATGAATTCTAAATGGTCAGTGTATTTCAAAAAAATAAAATAAAAAAAATGGAGAGATGTTCGGTAGAAACACGCAGATTCGGTAATAATTTGATGTGGCCTGTGGGGGGCTTTTGTCCAATGAATCAACCACCGGCTCACGAAGCAATTAAATCGTACCGGTAATTATATATAAAAAAAAATGCCGGGAAAAGAGGCGTGGGCAGTGTCCACCCGGCTCACTTTAGTTCCCCTCCTCCGATAAGCTCCGGACACCACCGGCGGACGTTAGACTGGGCTTTCTGCTGACGCAAATCCTTAACTACAGCCGAAAAGCAACCACCCTTATCTCAACCCCAACTTGTCATCTTCTCGACAAGCGTGCCTCTCCCTCTCTCTCTACATAGACTACATGTATATATCTGTATAGTCGTATACACACGAAATTGTATATATACACCGAATGATTACATCGTGGAGTATCATATACGGCACTGAACACAAACAAGAAGATCAATAATCAACAATTCAACGTCCCTATCTCTCTAGAGCTTCGAATACCTTCACTGAGCAATTTGAAGATCGATATCGATGGATTCAGCGGCTCAGCGACGTCTGAAAGCAATTCGAGGCCATCTCGTACCCGCCTTGGACGATTCGCGATCGGAGATTCAGAGAAACGAGACCGCCGGAGAGTTCTCTCTCGGTACCCCCCCCTCACTCTCTCTCTCTCTCTATATGTATATACGCATGTACATCTCTGTGCATATATATATATGGGAGTTTTTTGAGGCTCCGGTTATGGGAGTTTTTTGAGGCCCCGGTTTTGGAAGTGTTGTGAATTTTGTGGAGTTCTAGTACTGCATAGTAGATGATATGGATTTTAGGGCTTTGTTTGCTCTCTCTTGTCCGTTTCTTGATCCCCTGCCTTTTAATTCGGGGTTTCAACTTTTACCATGTTTCTTTTTCCACCGATTTTACAATTCGCCCTTTTATTTGAACCTAAAAGGCACTATGTTTGTTTCATAATTCCTCTGTAGAGGTTCAAGCGATTGGTCCTCTCTTATATTGCTGGAAACAAAGCTCTAGTACAATGTTAGACCAGTATTACTTGTAGTTGACGTATTATTTCAATCTTTTCGACCTGGGTCTCTAATGAAATGTTAGACCAGTAATTGTTCCGAAAGCTTAAACTGTATTAAGAAATGGATCCACCATTTCATGGTGGTTGACTGCTTCTTTCAATCTTTCCGACGTAGGTTCCATAGGAGAACGTCAGAAATGAAACCGTCTGACTTAGTTCTTTCTCAATAGCGATTAGATGGCCGTGTTAGGGCGATCGTCTTGGATGTCGATTTTCATCTTAGTCAAAAGGCAATATAGGTGTGATAGAAATAACAAGAACAAATAAGTGATACTGATTCTAACAAATGATTGCTGAGTAGATCATTGAACCTTGGCACATCTTGGTTTACAAACTTTGATAGGCCACAATCATCTCAAAGTCTCTGACAGATCAAATGTAAAAGATATGGCAAATTGTTGATTTTTTGCATTTTAATAGTTTGGGAATGGAAGCTTGACCTCCTTTTGGATGTGATCATCTCCCTGAAAAAGACCTGTTTTGAACTCATTGCTAATTGTTGCAAGAGCTTGTGCATTGGAAACCATGGTGATGTACTCGAGTCCATAAGTATGGAATCAGTATATGAATTTCCATCAAGACCTAAAATAAGGCTTGTAAACATGACTCTGAATTTCATCTCTCTTATGTGAAAAGAAGTATAAATATTTCTATGGATTATGTAGATTGATTGGAGACTCCAACAACTACAACGGAAGGTGGACGAGAAGAACACTTGGATTAAGACCGAACTATGGGAAAAATAAGATTTTTATGACTGACTCATGCCAAGTCCAACAAACTAACCTCAAAATCCACGAGCTATGGGACTTAAAATGAAACCCTAAAAGGCAACACAATATGACACATCATCAAATATAAAATTTAAATTCATCAAAAACTTCCCCAAAACAAAATTACAGCCAAAAAGATAATAGTTAAAAATGTTGCTTTATGGTAAAGTAGTTAAAACTAAAGAAACATTTAAAATAACAAGAAAATGATAAGTGGAAAACATGCATCTTCTTGATTGCTTCAATTTTGCTCCAACTGAGAAAAATTGGCATCAATGATTTGAGTTGTGGCGTCATTATTATGTCATAAATAAGTTTAAAATATATAAATAAAACATATAAGTATTAAAATTACCAGAAAACTTATTTTTGTCTAAGTATTTCTTCTAATGTTTATTTTTCTAAAATTATAAAGAATCAGGAATGCACAAGTTAACCTGTTATTTTAGATTAATGCGTGGATGTTTTGAACCTCGTTGGTTTTACGGGTGACCGGTTACGCACTGAGATTTTTCCGGTTTGAACAAAATATTTTTTAAAATATATGGGTCTGATGTTTTGTCTGGACTGCGGGACTGGAACCAGGACTGATTGACAGTTCAACTGGTTGAACGAGTCATTCTGATCCG
>BRYE01000015.1:12122138-12129638 GCA_030159115.1 Actinidia arguta var. hypoleuca | reverse complement strand
TTAATAATTTTATAATTATGTTACAAATCTTAATTTATATTCTTGCCTTGTATAGTCTTGAGCATTTCTCTAATTATATAATAGGTTTATGTAATAGTTATTTTGTTATTTAATTGTTAATTTTTAGATATAGAGTGAGTTAATTATGTTAAGTATTATGAAAATTATATAGTAAGAAAATTATAGTAAAAAAATTATTTACCAAAACCGTGGTTCAAAACTAGAACCGAACAAGTATTTTTAGATTTTGATTGAAATAGTTTTAAATTTTAAATGAATTATTTTGGTTCTGAAATTTTAAAAAGTGTAGATTTGACTCGGTGATTTTACTCAATACCGAACCAATTCGAATTAACACCATGTACATTGTTGTGCATAAGATTTGGGCCTCTTGAAACTGGTTGGGTTAAGTTGGTGGGATTGGGCCCAAGTTCGTGGGCTGGATAAACCCAATTTCATAACGATTTGATTGGACTTGGGTTTGGGTTTCCTTGACATTTGCCCAGCTCAGTTCAGCCCAGTTTGCGGTGATGCTGATGCGTTCTACTTCTTTCTCTCGGTGAAGCACAAAAGAAAGGTTAAATAAATTTGATTTCGTACTCAAAAATAATAAATAAATGAAATTAAATGAAACCTGATTTGGAAATCTTTTAAAGGTCAAATGTTTGGATTGTACTCTACAATTTAAGTATTTTGGGTATTATTTTGAATTTATTTTTATAATTCAAAACGTTTATATTATAAACTTTATTGAGACCTTTAATATTATAAAAAAATTATGTTAATAGGATACAAAACGATATCTATTCAGTATTGTTTTATAACTTAATAAATGAATGCGGCAGATATGATTATACTCATTTATCTTAATAAGTCTATAGTATAAATAATTTAAATCATTAAAATAGACCAAAAAACAGACTCAAAATACTTGGATTGCTCCGGTACAGTCCAAAATTAGACTGCAGAAATTCCTGTCCTTCAAAAAAGGACAATTCTTTTTGCAAACTATTTCCTATAAAAGACACCAAAAAGTAAAAACTTAAAACCGTTTTCTTAAAACCCAATAAATTGTAGATTTTAGTGACAAGTTCATGAAATAAATTACAAATATGCTGTCAAATTTGTAGGGTTAAAGAATAACTGGTAAATGAGTTTCTTGCAATGCATTGTTAAATAAAAGTCAGAAATTAATTAGTGGGATATGAAAAAATTAAGGGTCATATTCGTACCGTGTTAGCTTAGCTAGTAAAAGAGAAAAAACGTCTCAAACCGTGAGTATTCATGCACTATTTCTAAGCGAATAAGGTTTCCTAAAACTCACACATTACACTCACCTCGCGAAAGAGAAGGTTTCCTTATCTCCAGTATTGCTTTTTTTGAATGTGTAATACAAGTTTAATGCGTAAAGCAATTAACATAATGTAAGGTTTCCTAAAACATAATAACTCTTTGGTTTCAAACTGTCTATTATGTACACATTTTACTCTTTCTATAATCAGATAAACCTAAATTCTACAAATTGCTAAAAAAGTCCCATGCTTGTGCACCATTTCTATTAATAGTGCTGACAAAATGTAAACATTAGTTGGACTAAGCATGGAAGAATTAACTTTACTTGTAAAAGAACAACATGTTTAAAGTTAACTTGTAAAAGAAGCAACACTATTCAAGAACCAAAACATGGACGAGTATAATTTAAATGGGTGAAGAAATTGGTGAAAAGGCATATATTTTGGTGGTTTTTCAAAATCAATGTCTTGAGATCGAATAATCCATAGATTGAAGATTAATTAATAGCTTGTTTGCGTATGGTTAATTAATTAAACTCTACGTGAATAAATCAATTCCATGGAAAAACGATCAATCAATTAAAATATGAAGTATGAAAACATTGGAAAGTGATATACAAACGAATATTTTTTCGATCTCTTTTTTACAATAGATGTGGTTTATGTGCAATAATAAAATCTTGAAATTTGAAATAAAATTCACTGAATTTATATGATAGTAACAACTCAACTGCCATATCAATGCTTTGTAGGTAATACGAAGCTACTCGTTTTAATTAGGCCCAGATTGGTGTATGAGGTTTTTATTATTATTATTATTATTCCTTAATTTTTGAGCTTTTTGTTTTTTAGTGAGTTTTTTTTAATTCCGTCTTTAGTATTTTTTAAAATTATACAAAAAAATTATATTTTCGGACTCCTCTACTCGAGAACCATTGAAGAATGATAGTAGGAGGCCCAAGGAAAGAGTTTGAATCCTCTGAAGTAGTTGTAGTTATTGAACGGAATGCTCCTGAAGTGTACATGTCTTCATTCAATAACTACTTGAGCTACCAAGGAAGCCTATTAAATAATTGATTGTAGGAATTATTACTCGTCAAATCAATTGCTTTGTAGGTAGTACAAAGCTACTCGTCTTGCTTAATGGATGGAAACCATATTGAAGAATAGGGGTAGGGAGCGGAAGGAAATCCTATTAATTACTTGCACTAAAGTCCTTTGATCATATCTTCTCGAGTTTTTCTTCTATTTTTTTTTATTTGATAAATTAATAATTTAGAAATATGTTGATAACTACGTCAAATTGAGCATTCAATCATGTAAAAACGCCTATAACAAGCCCAATAATCACAACGTTAAGAATCCATCAATAAGTTTTATAATGTCGATAATAATATTGTCGGTTGGATATGACTAAACAACACGAGTATTAACTATGGAGTCATTTGATCACCAACAAATGGCAAAAAAATATTATAATTCTACACCAACGACTAGTTTTTGTTCTGGAAGTTGATGGACAGACAGGGTACTATTTTACTTTTAAGTAGAGCCGGCCCTGGACTGAAGCATACTCAGTCTATATTTTAGATCCCCCTCAAAAGTCCAAAATTTGGGACTTAATTATTTAGGGGTATTATATAGTGGCCCAGAATAAAGAATTAAATGATATTTTAATAAGAGGCCTAATTTCAAATAAAAGACCCAATTTCGAATAAAAGCCCAAAATTTTGTCTATTACATTTGTAAGTTTAAATTTCTATTTTGATTTTATTTTTGTGAATTTTAGTTTGTGTAATTGTCGTTTGTTCTCACTATATGATGAAAAAAAAAATCATTTAATAGTCACAAGTCTAAATTGTATAGAGAGCTTCATCTCTAAACTTCAATTGAAGCTCCTAAAATCTCAGGACCAGCCTGCTTTTTAGTTAAGAAATTTATGATATTATTCCTCCCCAACCTTAATTTATCACTCTTGTCAAACAAGACATCAAAAATCTCCAAAGGCTATATGGTTCATAAAGAGTCTTATTTCAAATCAATTCAAATCTCTTTCTTATTTAGACATCAAGTTTCATTGTTGCTTGCAAAATTTGCCTTCCTAATTAAACTAATCCATATAATTAGGCCTAATTTATTCAAATTAGGTGGATTAAGCTTGGATTATTGTCCTTGCGCTTCGAGAACTATTCTCATACATTTGAATGGTTGGAGGAGACTCTATTTAACTAAAGGATAATTAGTAGACTAGTAGTTAGTGAACAAAAGTAATCCAAAACTAATCTAGTTATTCTCTAAGAAGAACACAAGCTAAAACTACAATTAGCAATTTTCTTGTACAAATTTTTTTTTTGGTCTCTTGTAATGGCACTGTATAGAATACTAATGTTCACATGGGATCTGTTTATCCCACCCCCCAGCCTTCATATCACCATAACTCTCCTGACGAAATTATCATTTTACCCCTGCCCCCCCTTCTTGCTCCCCCCCTGTCTCCCCCTTTTAGGCTGTTTGACCCATCGTGGGCCCCACCATGTCAGCCACTTGTTGGCTCACCCCAGACGGCCCCCCCACCCCCACTCCCCAGCCGCCCCTTGTCGGCTGACCCCAAGCCAGCGTTCCCCAGCTAGCTAACCCTAACCTTTTTTTTTAAAAAAAAAAAATTAGTTTATTTTTTTATCTTTTTTTTTTTTTCTCTATATAGATGAAGAATAAATTTCTAAAGTTCTCATCTTATTCATATCATCACTCCCTCTACTCTACTATATTGATATGTTAAAAGTTATTATTTTTCTTCTGTGTTTTTATGATAAATAAAATTATTAAAAAAATTTAAGTGTTTAAAAATTTTAGATAAAACCCGGAAGAATAGATGGTATTACAAAAAAATTATTAAATAAATTCTTATGTGTTTAAAAAATTTATATAAATATTCGGAATGTGAAAGTAAAAAAAAATTATAAAATTTTAATTAAATTTTTTTGTAATAAATAACCAAGAGATGGAATTATTTTTTTTCTTCTAAATTACAACAAAATTTTGATCAATTTTTGTGTAATAAATAACCAATAAATGATATTCAAAAATAAATTTTAAAAATTAACAAAAAAAAATTGATCAATTTTTTTATAATAAATAACCAAGAGATGGTATTACAAAAATTAAAAAAATAACTATAAAATTTTTAGTAATAAATAACAAAAAGATGATATAATGGACAAGAGAGAAAGAAAGAGGGGGGGGAGGACAATTAATGAGCAAGAGAGAGGATAAATCTGATCAAAATAATCAAAAAACATCCCATCCCCACACCCCCTCTACACGACGGTTGGGAAAAACGTTTTCCTGTTCACATGGGTGCCCGCCAACCAACTGGCCTATTTTTAATGCAGAGAATCTGTATGAAATGAAAGCCACGCAAAGACAATCCATGAATAATTATAAAAGAGAACACTCTCTTTCCATCGATATTATTTAATCAACTCCACAGACCAAATTAGCCAAAGGCTGTACGTGCATTTAAATAGTTGAGAGAAACCATAATTCTACTAGAAAATTGCAAAGAAAAGGAAACTTGTTAATCAAACCTAAAATCACGAAAATAAAAAAATTACTAAAAACCAAAAAACTTGCAAGATAACTCAAATCTGAAAACTAAAAAGAAAAAAAAATTCTACAAAAAACTCCACCCAAATCAGAATCAAATCGAATGAGATACTGGTTAGTCAAATCTTTCTAAAAATGAAAAATTTGCCAAATTGAAGTCCTAAATTATAAAATATTGCCGAAATCCATTGTTAACCACATGTTTTCCATTAAATATGGGTAGAGCCGCCCCAAAATTCCAACACCCGAAAGTCCCATAAATTACCGTTTTGCCATTAGCGGTGAAAACCATCCAGGTAAAGTTACGTATCCAATAAGCTTTGTATCAATTTTCTCTTGTTTGGGTCATTTTCAATTACTTCTACAATCAACAAACATTTTAATGTCTAAGAAAATTCCTAGGTAAACTAAGTCAAGAATTATCTTGTTTGGTAAGTATTTCAACAACAAATGAACTTTTAGATGCCCAATATAACTAAATCAAGGCAACCAATGAGGTTAATCAGTGAAATTGGCCAAGGGTGTTCAACTTTCTTTTGGAGTTGAATTAGTGGTGGTTGTGGTTGTTTGGCCTAATGTGAATGGTCGGCGGGTGTTAATTTCTATATAAAAATTCTTGTAGAATAGTATTTTCCTAATCTATTTATTATATAATTGAATCCAATTTAATATAATTTAACTATTGATTAAAAAAAAAAAAAGCAAATCAAGCTTGCATTGTCACATATATGTTTGTGTGATCATAAACTTGCATAATCTGCTTGCTCCAAACAATAAATTAAATTACATAATTTGGAAACTATGCCCATTTAGTCACAAAATCTATATTTAGATCAGAATAAATTCCACTTCCCCATTTGGGGTAGCTTTTTTTTAAAGTTTTTTTTTTCTTATCTATTTTGGTTTTTGAGTTTTTATTAAATTTTTTTGCCATTGTGATAAAAACTTTATACTTTTCTGGGTTTTTTTAACAAGAGGAATCTTAAAAAAAAAAAATCAAAATTGAAAAAAATCCACAAATATAAAAAAAAATTTAGTTAATTTAACAATTTTTGGAGTGATTTTTTTTTTTCAAATTAGATAAAAAAAATTACATTTTCAAATTTTTCTCGTCAATAGAAACTAAAAACATATATATATATATATATTTTTAATTTAACAATTAAAAAAGTTCACGAAAAAATCTCATAACAGTTAAAAAATCTTTTGAAAAAACAGTTCATGCCCTAATATTAATAATCTGTCTCCCAATTAATCAATTAGTTCCTTGTGGTAGTGACTTGCTTGCCCAAGTAACCAATTAAAATCTACTTTTTCTTCTATTAACTTAGGTTGTGTTTGGATCTCAGATTTGATGAGAAAAAAAAAAATAAAAAAAAAATCATAAGACGATTCAACAGTTCAGAACGATTGAATCTTTTAACTTTTTTATTTTTATTTTTATTTTATAAATTCGGGATTGAAGCACAACCTTAATGACTTATTAGGTCATATACAAGATAAATGCATGTATAAATAGGACTTGGAAGTGACCCAAACATAAAAATTCCATAAAGAGGTTATGAACCAGATAACATCACGAAGTCATAAACCCCATCCAAAAAACATAAAATAATTCATTTTTTTATTTGACTTTCACAATGTCTGAAAAGTTTCAGGCAATGTGTCATTTAGACATGCCTTTTTCTTGCACATCTCTCTCTCTCTCTCTCTCTCTCTCTCTCTCTCTCCTTGCCAAACTCTCCCTAATCTCCACCTCTCTCTTCCCTTGCCAAACTCTCTCCCTAATCGCTATGCTATCAAAATGGTTTGGAACTCTTTTAAAGAATTTTCAGTCACCCAATTTCACCATCTATAGCTCTTGTCACCTTTCCTATTTATTTATTTATTTATTTATTTTTGCAGTAATCGTAATCTTTACAGCTATATATCTCTTGCATTCACTGTACTTTCCAGTTCCCTAATTCATGAAACTTTCGTTCCCCGTTTGAGTTGATAACTGGTTAAGTAGTTTGATTTCTTTACGTTTACGGAACTTAACAGAATCACATGATATATGATTAATTAATTATCAGATGCAAGATTGTTGAAAAATAAAATGGGTCCATTTAAATACCAGTTAATTAAATAAATTGAATTAATTTCAAGGGAATACCTCTGCCCAGAACAACTAACTCTATTGCATCATGTGATATTTTTTGAATAATATAATAATTTTTGAAAAGAATTATGTAAAAAATCTCAGAATTTGACTATAGAAACAAATTAAGTCATATAATTTCAATTGTAACAAATTGAATTATATAATTTTAATTCAGTAATAATTTAAATTATCTGTTAGTCTCCATTCACCTAAGTTTAACGGAATTAACTAGGTCCCATTCAAAATGCATTGAAATCACGTTATACAAGGATTTCTCTTTTTAAAGTCTTAATCAGACTATTCTCATTAAAAATGGCATAAAAATTTAATTTTTAAAAAATAAATATAAAATTCAAACTATCTAATTTGTCTTATTAATTAGTTTGATTAAGACAAAAAACAAACAAATATATGTGTATATATATATATATATATATATATATATATATATTATATATT
>BRYE01000015.1:12032138-12034638 GCA_030159115.1 Actinidia arguta var. hypoleuca | reverse complement strand
GCAAACCTTAATATGGTAGGTAGAATTGTAAAACATGGCTATGTAATAGCTTCATCAAGCTTAAATTTGTTGCACCACTGATTGACATTGATATGGTCCCAATGTCCATTGACTCTAATCCATCAACCTAAAAAGATCTCCTTCATCAGATAAGCTTTACTAGCTACTGAGCTACACCTGAAAATCCAACAACAATTCTATACCCCTATCTAGTGAATGTGGTAGCAAAAAGAGTAAAGCTACACAGTTACGATTTTTAAACAAAATGTGCCTCATCTGGTTCTACCAGTAACAAAAGACCATCTCTGTACAATTTCAGAAAGGCCACCTTAAGATGACTTTAGATGAGAATTGAGTGTAGAAGTTGTCTTTGTTCAACATTTTTCAGACACAAAGGAGCATGAGCCAAAGAGATGCAGCAATATTTGCAATCAGTTTTACCTCTCAAAGAAGTACGAATAAGCTTTGATGTATCCGAATTGCTGTCTCCGATTGCATTTCAACAGGAGCTAGTAACACCTCCAATAGATGAAGTCCCTTTAGCTATTGATTAAAACTGTAAACTCAAAGATTGTGATACGAAAAACCAACTAATTAAGCAAAGGCCCGAAACTGAACTCTAAGTGAAGCACAGAAAAATAAATTGAGGTACAAATTTATTCATTTTTTTCATTTTTTTTCTGGTGATTCATGATTAAGAACCCCCCACCCTCAACAATTTACACCCGAGACAATCCTACATACATTTAGGCACAAACGCGCAAACAAGTATGCACCTACTTATCCACCTACTGACCAACACACACAAACACACAGAATCGGTGATACAAGTAATATAACATTAATCAGATTATCTTGAAGCATGAAGCCAGAAGGTATAATTATCTTTTGGAGGTAAGGGGCTGAGGCAATTGGTGGAACCAATTTCAGGGAAAAAATATTAATGAACATAAATGATCTCCATAGAATAATGTTGAATAAGTACACTTTCAATTGGGAGGTCGGGGGTCAATCCACGCCAAAGACAAGAATTATTGTTTATTCCCTAATTATAGGGCTTGTCATTTGGCTGGTCATTTCTTCCCATTATGGTGGCTATTTGTTGGGCTTGTTGTATACAAGGTTGTGAGTTTGTGTTGTTGGGCTTTCTCATGTGGTTGATTGTCTTGTAAATATTCTCCTACTAGTTTGCAAAAAAAATAAAAATAAATAATGAGGGTGAATGTGAGTGTCTGCAAGAGAAAAGAAAAACAATATTCCTAGACACATGCTGAAAATGTTAACGAAGCTGGTTAAAGAGAAAACTTTCTCCTCAGCCCCAATGTTACGCAATAAAAATGTACACCCACATCTATGAGTGTGTGGAATATGATGCTTATTACTTACATGGGAACACAGGAAACATTGATGCCAGAAATGCAACCAAAAGGAAATCTGAAATGGGGCACCAATATATACAAATCTGCAGACAAACCAAAGAAATCATGTCAAAATAGAGAAACTAATGTATGAACTTGCAAATAACCTAAATGCGTAAGGATATCAGTTAATGTTACACACATAAAGGAGGAAACTTGCTTCAGAAATTTAAAGAAAAACATGTCAGCACGGAATAAACCAGATTCTACTGACAAGGAGTCTGAAAAGTCTCTAACAAAACAGAAATCCTAATCCCGTGGCTTCAAAACAAATATTATTTTCATCAATATTTCGTTCAGTTGAAAAGTCTCCAACAAAACATAAATCCTATTTCTATAGCTTCACATAAAATAATATTTTACCTAAGTAATCAATAGACAAATAGAGGGCACATAGGAGCTTCATCGTGGTTTTCACATAATTGGGAAAAACATATGCCGGTCCGGAAAGACAATGTGAAAGGTTTGGTAAACAGGTCAATTAAAAACATAGATATCGTTGATATTTAACTTGGACAAGCTAGTAGTCTAAGAATAGAGGAGGATTACAAATTTTCAATAAATGTAACCTTCTGTCAAGAATTGATATGGTTAGCTTCTGTGTATGACATGTCCTGACAACAGAGCAGTCCTTAACAAAATTTAAGTCTTTATTCTAAGCTAGTACTATGGAAAGAGATCCTACATAGTGAAAGTTTTCGGTTAAAATGGACCAAGACAAATATAGCAAGAGAGATCTCAACAAATCTAGAAAGATATGAAGCTAAAGAGAGACAAGATTGCCAATAGATGCTATGCAAAACCATTTCTAGTATCTAGTATCAATTATAACAAGAGATTGCTCAGGAAAGTGCGACTGTGGTTTCAGAATGTTGTTGGGTAAAGAATTACCATCAAGTTAAAAAGGAAAGCTTCATGAAAGCGCCATGAAGACTGCTACAGTTATGGTACATCATGTACGTAGTTAAGGAATGCGTTAGAAAGATATGCATACGAAATAAGAATGTTGAGATGGTCGAGTGGCATTAAAAGATTAGAAGTGGTTTCTGTTGAAGACACTTAAAAAAAAGGTTTTTTTCAAC
>BRYE01000015.1:12017138-12019638 GCA_030159115.1 Actinidia arguta var. hypoleuca | reverse complement strand
CCCCCGAATTAGTCGGTCCTTGGGCCGGATACCGAGTTATAAAAAAAGATGAATGATGGGGATTTGGGGCTGATACGTAACTGTTCCTTCTGTGAACAGTAATTCAAATTAATAAAGTTGATTTTATGCGGAAGAAGAAGAAGATAAAACAGATTTGAGAAGCAGATAGTTCTAGGAATCACTACTAGAATTCTTAAGGGGTTTGATTGCATCACATAATCCACGAATAGCACGAAAAGCTTTAGAAAATTCTACAAAACATATTCTCCATTAATTTTTGGACTTCACATTGCTTTATATAGACTTTGGAGATTTCCCATACCAACTAAGGCCAGGATTGCAATGGAAAAATATAACTATAGAATTCTAAAACCCATTCAATATAAAAAAAAGACTCATAAATAGATTCGGCAAAACATTTTCTCCTTAATTTTTAGACTTCACAATGCTTTATATAGACTTTGGAGCCTTCATATACCAACTAAGGCTAGGGTTACCAATGAATAAATGTAACTATTAATCTTTAGACTTCTAACACCTATCCAATATAAAAAAAAAAAAGACTCATTGATACATTTAAATACAGAAATTGATCCATGTCCAGCAACCTAAAATAATTTACAAGTATAAAGAAAACGACCAAATTAATACCCCAGAAATCACTAATATAAAACTTTAAAAAATATTTTAAACTTAATGACAAACTAATCGTGTTAGTCCGAAGCGTTTTTGACATGAAACCAAGCAATTTCCAAATTTGATTGCCTCTAAATTTTGGTTTTTCTTGCTCTTCTTAGAGCATCGTCCTACACCAGTTTTGGTATAAGAGCGAAAGATTCAATTGTTTGGAGCGTGTTTTGAAACATGTCTCCAGAAGATCTCTTTTTTTAGGGGTATTTCCAATCCATAAAAAATATAGATCCTTTTTAAACTTATGGAGAAACTTTATAGTTTAAATGATTGACTTAATTCTTTGGAAAGCCAACCAATTCAACACAGTATAACGTCTGATCAAGGCAAAAAAGGGATCGATTGATTAATCAATAGCACCTGAAGGAGCACATTCAAAAGCATTCCAACTAGATGCAGTCAATACCCAAAAAAAGGCCAGAGTAGAAAGCGCATAATTGGATGCTACACAAGTTGCAGGGGCTTAAAAAATAAAGCAACCAATTGCTATCGTGTGTGTGTACCTCCCGATCAATGTTTCATCTGTGCATGTACTACCGAAGGTGTTTGTACCATCAGAAAAGCCATTGCAGTTTATTTATGTTCAGAGGAAAAAATCATTCGTTGCTCAGTTACCTGTTCCACCATCTTTTGCTCTGCCCGGTGACTCCTCATTTGCCCCCAATGTTGCTTCTGCTTCTGCTTCTGCTTCCCCTGCACCTGTTGATCTACTTGTTGATCCTGTTTCATTTCCTATTGTACTTCGTAAGGGTAGTTGGTCTTGTACCTCTCATCCCATTGCTTAGTTTATTACCTATGACCATTTGTCTTCTTCGTTACGTGCGTTCACTCTACTACCTCTATTCCTATGTCTGTGTCGAAAGCAATGTCTATTTCTTGCTAGAGGCAATCTATGGTTGATGAGATGATGGCCTTACATAATAATGGTACATGGCATTTGGTTTCTCTTCTGCTGGGACAGTCCATCGTTGGCTATCGTTGGGTGTTTAGAATGAAGTACCTTTCAGATGGTACTATTGAGCGATGTAAGGCGCGTCTTGTTGCTAAGGGGTACACTTAGACCTATGGTGTTGATTATGCTGAGACATTCTCTAAAGTTGCTAAGATTGGGTTCGTGTGTATACATATCTCCCTTACCGCCATTTTTGGGTGGCCTTTATTTCAGTTGGATGTGAAGAATGCATTTCTTTACAATGATATGGAGGAGGTGGTGTACATAGAGCAACCCCTAGGGGGGTTGTTGCTCAGGGGGGAGAAGGGCCAAGTCTGTGTCTTCGTAAGGCTCTTTATGGCTTTAAGCAGTCTCCAAGAGCCTAGTTTGGGAAGTCTGGGGATGCAGTTCAGTAGTTTGGCATGCATTGATGTCAGTCTAACTATTCAGTATTTTTCATTATGACTGAGAGGGAGGATTTTGCTGATTGTGTATGTTGATGACATTTTCATTACTTGTGATGACACTCAGGGTACTTGGGAGTCAAAGACTTTTCTTTAGGGACAGTTCCACACCAAAGATTTGGGTTAACTTCGATATTTCTTAGGTATTAAGGTTGCTCGGTCGAAGGAGGGGATTAGCATGTCCTAATGGAAGTACATTTTAGACATTCCGAAGGACATCGGTTTGATGGGGGGCAAGCGAGACACCTATGTATCCTAATGCGAGGTTGTGTGTGGATCAAGGTAAGTTGTTACCGAGTCCAGATAGTTACCGAAGATTGGTGGGGAAGTTGAAATACCTCACCATTACACGTCCAGATATTGCATTTGTTGTGAGTGTGGTAAGCCAGTTTATGTTAGCTCCTCGCTCAACTCA
>BRYE01000015.1:12007138-12012138 GCA_030159115.1 Actinidia arguta var. hypoleuca | reverse complement strand
ATTCTAAATGAAATCCAACAAAGGCTTCCAAAAAGTTAAACCCACGTCAAAAACAGAACCTGGATCAATAATTTCTTATTGTTATGAATTGAATAGCCTTAATTCCCAATTTCTTGTTTTTATTTTTTATTTTGCACGTTACAATTCAAAGCAAGAAGGAAAAGAAAAGAAAGCAATCAACATACATTAGGTATATATATATTGTGAGTGGTGAAATATGGTTACCCTGGTTTAGGAGAGTTCAGCTTCGAATGCTTGAATTCGCGGGGCTTTGAGAGAGAGATGGTCGAAGGAATGAGAAAAGCCAAAAAAAAAATGCAAAGAGGGAGCTAGAGAGAGAACACATGTCCCATGTCTACGAGTTTTTTAGTGAGAGAGAGAGAGAGAGAGAGAGAGAGAGAGAGAGAATATGTGTGTGATACAGAGAGAGAGGGGTGTATGGTCCACCCGTGTCAAACTTGAAGTAGCGAATAATATGGTGCCAGGTCAAGTCAAGTGAGGGATAGGTCATTTAGCGATAAAGAGAGGGTGTTTCCGTAAACCAAAGTTTCAGGGTATTGACGTGGAACTATATTTATAGTTGCTGAGTCAGTGTAAATGTAGGGTCATTGCACAGGATTATTGTTAAAATTTAAGGGGCTTCTATGTGAGATGAGAATGGTGGGGACCACATCGGGTTTCTTGAGCTGGTTTTTCCTTTTTTATTTTAATTAGCCCTTTAATTGATTCAACTAATTTACCACTTACAATGAGATTATAGATGGATATTATTCCAATTACTCACTAACTTTGTTTTCAAAGTAAGTGATTCAGATTCACTTAAATGTGGGAAGTCAAGTAACAAAGTAAATCTGGACCACCTAGTTTGAATTCGTATAATTGTTCTTTTTTTAAATTCGGGAATTGTATAATTTCTCTTAAAAATTAATTCCAAAAAATAGTATAAAACTAATCCCCAAAAATATAGTATTTTTTTTGGAATTTAAATTATATAAATTAATTACTTTATACTTTATTGAGGTATGGGCCCACACTATCACTTGGGTGTGGAACCTATACTTTTATGTGAATATAGAGTATTCATGCAATAATTTATGGTATGTCCCTAGTATTACTTTTTAAGAATTTTATTAATTTTTCTAATCAAGATGAATCGAAAAACTAAAAAAATAAAAATTAAAATAAAGCCTCTAAGGCCCCGTTTGGGATAAGTTTTGGAGGATTTATATAACTATTTTGAGTTTTGAATTTTTTCACCTTTAGTGATTTTTTTTTACTATTTAATCAAAAGAAAAATGCTAACCGCCGAATAAAAATTGCATTGAAATGTGTGAAAAGTGCGTTAAAAAAAATAAAATGTGTTGAAAATCAAAAAAAAATGTCATCTTGTGCTTCTTAACTACCACCCATTGGGAGGTGCTTTTTAAAATTTTTGCTTATAAGATGAGTCCAAAAATTTAATAATTTTTATTTAATTTACAAAAAATTATTAAAGACAAAAATAAACCATTATACTTTAAAATATATGAACAAAAGAGGAATCAAACTCTCTTGTTAAACTCAAGAGACTCTATTTTACGGAAATGCCACAAAAAAATCATTGAAAATGATATAACAGTGAGATTTTAATAATATTTTATCTTCAGAGTGTCCCACATTTTGTGCAAAATTTCTATTTGATTTCTTCTTTGTTTGGCATCATTGTATACCTCCGTGTAAAATTTTGTAGCTGGTTATCAACCATGAGCCATCATACCTTAGTCAAATTAAATAAAAAGTAATATGAAATAGTATACACATAAGTGTCGGCGTAATTATGTTCGCTAACCTCACAATGGTTAGTGAACATTATCCATTGCTTAATTGTAGAAAACGTGTGGGGCCAATGCTTTAAATTGGGTCCACTTCGTATTTCAAGTGGGTTTCATATATTTTTATTAATGAGGTAACGAGTTTGTCAATATAATTGCTCTCTTTAATTCTATGTGGTATCCTTAACTCATAGTTGTCATATTGATATACTAGTAATTGTCCATACCTATGAGAACTAAACTCTCTAAAAAAAATTATATTTTAGACGTATTCGTTAGAGTTTTACAACCTAAAAAACAGATAATAGATACATTGCATACATACATGAAAAATATATTGTTACAAAATGGAGAACAAATTAAAAATTATAATGATTTTGAAAGAGTGTTGCTAGTTTGGGAGATGTAAGGGGCAAAAAAAATTGTGTTTTAATTGTTTTTTTTATGGGTCCCACTAAAAAATGATCCTATAGGTAAATTTTAGATATTTTTTTGTCATTAAATCACAAATTATATGGGTCCCACACGTTTGAGAAGAAAAAAGTGATATTTTTAGGAGAAAAAAAATAGTCTCGGGTGAAATTTCAGCCATTAATTAACTCAAATGAATTTCAACCGTAGATAGTAGGAGATAGTTTAGAATATTCAAAAATATTTATATCTTATATTATAGATCTATCGAATGCATCTAGAGCTATCAATCTCGTACCGTGATAATGGATGAAAAACAGGACACACGACAATATGTTTTACACGGTTCAAAATACCAAAATTCGCCTGTATTGACAAAATCTCAAAATTAATGCCGAATACAAATTACAATAATATTTTCGTAAACTTTAGAGCGTTTAAAAAAAAAATTTTGATAAATTCTGAAGCACAAAGAATTTTAGAATAGTCTTTTCACTTGAAACATATAGATTATTGTTTGGGTTGTCTTAAACTTGTGATATATATTAAATGTTATTTAAATATTTTTTAACTCTAAAATAATACATTAAAATGTTTACAATTAATACAGTAGTACCAAATACCAATACAATCTAAACGGTACGTTAACCTATACGAAAATTAACAACTTCAAAAGTACGCAACTAATGCTCGTATATTGGCCATGATTTTTTTTTTTTTTCCAATTGACACCAATATTGGAAACTACTAAACGATTCCAACGCCTGGTTTGGGCACAGCTTCTCATATTTTTTATTTCGTTTGCATGTTTTACAAGCTTTAGGTTTCAGCATTAGATAAAAACACATGCACTTACATAAAAAGCTAAGATTTGATTTAAAATGTCAGTTAAAAAGTTGCATCCAAACGAGACCTAATTAGGTCTTACAAGTTACGGGTCATCGCAAGTTATAATAATTGTGGTGTTAATAATGTTTTTAATCTAAATGTCCCCAATTGGTAATGAGGTATATATGGGTGGAGGGGCGCCCTCTACACCACACCTTACCTTGATTAGACCGTTTATGCGAACCTTGCAACAAATTTTAATAAGTTAAAAAAGTCGATTTTTAAGAAGTTTTATTTTTATATTTTTTTAATTTTTGCTTTTTAATAATTAAATTTTAACATAAAATTTAACTACAATGGACACCCTTCATGTTTTATTAGAGGGGTTGTAGAGTTGGTACGAGGAGGAGGAAGACGTGGTAATTAGCGTTTTTGTGATTGATGTGATTTTTTTTGGAAGAAGGGAATCACACTCCTTTTAGACTGTATTTGAATTAAGTATAAGTATTTTAATGAGAAAAATATAATAAAATTAGAAAAATTAGATGATTCAATAGTCTCGAAATATTGAATTCTTTAACTTTTTTATTTTCATTCTTTTCTCTCACCAAATTATTAATCCAAATGCAGTCTTAAGATGTGTTTGGATTAAGAATATAGGGAGAAAAATAAATATTTTGAAGAATCCAATTATTCATATTTAATCTTTCTTTTGTCTTTCTTTTTCTTTTTCATCCATAAATCTCTTCTTCAATCCTTAATTCAAATACAAGCATTAATTCTTCAACTTTTCTTTTTTCTTTTCCATATCCTCGATCAAAATTTTTAATCCAAACACAACTTAAGGTGTGAAGGAGCCCATTCATTCAAGAGTGCATTTTTAATCATTTTGTGTAGTTGGACTCTAGATTTGCATTTCTTGGATCCTATTGTAAATTTTGTATCTTCTTTCGACTCTTGAAAATATAAGGCCTCATTTGTATAGGGCCTTTGAAAATCAAAGCCACTTCAAACAAACTTGGCATACAAAAGTTTAAGAATAGAGACCTCAATTTGAGTACATTTGAAGATTAAAAAAAATAAAAAAAATCTTATCTCCATATTCACACACTACTATTTGTTGAAATATGAATAACTATCAAATTATAATTCCAATTCTCATAAAATTAATTTTATTTAAAAAAAAATCAACGAAACTGATACCAATATCAAATATATTAATAAAAGTATAAAATCATAATTTAAATTTTTTGACAAAAGTTTGTTGTGTTATTAAATTTTGAAAGAATGTGTATAAATTTTGAAGGGAAATGGGAAATAAGTGAGTTTTTTTTAGAATAGAAATAGAATTAGAGTTTTTGGTCAGAATGTGATGAATAGTAAAAGTCTCAAAACACACTTTTTAAATGAAAAAAAAATGATATTTTGAATCTCTAGTTAGAAACTTAGAGTTGCTTGTTGGAGTTTGGCCAAGCCCAACCCATATGGTAGCAAAGCTTGCCCAATCTCATCTGAGTTCGGTCTCGGACCTGACGTTTTTCTGCTTAAGTCCAACTCAAGATTTATCTATTGAATTCAGATTAGACTCGTGTTGTCCTAAAAATCAAAATGAAAGTTGTTTTGAAATTAGCTTGGCACGATTTTTGGTTAGATTATTAATGCGTATTTAGTGGTTCATAACGACATGCAATTAAGGTTGATATCTAATGGGTTTACTCACAAAATATATTGATAATTTGAATTTAGTTGAGCGATGGAAAAACAAATACCATGATCATGTGTACATAATAATGCATATAACATAATAGAACTTAGGCTCATGAGATGTGAAGACTTTTATTCAACCCAAATCAAATTTTAATTTAGGCTCTAAAATTTTTGGGCTGAGATCCGGTTGCTCGACTTGCTCTAGCCCAAATTGAGCCTCTACACAAATTGAACAGATGTTAC
>BRYE01000015.1:11974638-11977138 GCA_030159115.1 Actinidia arguta var. hypoleuca | reverse complement strand
CTAAGCTTTTTGAAAATATTGACCAGTATTACCACTATACCAAATTATTGATGAGACCCATAGGTAATTGTGAACTAGGAACATAAAAAGTGTTACGAGAATGAAACCTGATAGCACTACTCATCAACGATCTGGTTCAAAGTGAATTTTGTATGATGATGTTTTGATATTTTTTCATAGAGAAAGGTTACAGTGACCGCATGGTATATCGAAATTGTTACCGATCGAACCAAAACAACGTTGTTTTAGTGCAAAATAATCAAAACGACGTCGTTCAACTAAAAGCCCCAAATATTTAAATAAATAGAACGACGTCGTTTTGGTTGTTTTGCACCAAAACGACGTCGTTTTAGTTCGATCGGTAACAATTTCGGTATACCATGCGATCACTGTAGCCTCTCTCTTTTTCATAGACATATAATCTAGTTATAGCTATATATTGTAGTATAAAATATATACAATGTAACTTTTAGGCTCCGTTTAGTAATACTTAAAAATTAAGTTTTTTTTAAGTTTGTTACCAAAAAGATCAAATTCTTTTGATTTTTTTACTTTTCTGCCTTTACTTTAGCTAAAACTAAGCAAAAAAGCAAAAACAAAAAAAATAACTCTGACTAATTTTTTTGCTTATTTTAAATAAAAAAATCAAAAAAAATTGGTGTCAAACAGAGCCTTAATCTTCATTTTCCTAGATCCTATGTTAGGTTTATGCAAATTCCTAATATGCCCTTGAGCAAAATTTGATTTGGATATATATTTGTGTATGTGTGTGTATGCATATATATGATAGAAAATACTGGAAAGAGAATAAAAATATTTTTTGGTATTTATTTGGCATGAAAAGAATAAAAAATGCATGAGGTATAGCAAGTTTAAGTTCATATAACTTAAACTGCAACAAACATGCACTTAATGATTCATAAGAGTGTGAATAGAAAAAATAAAAAATAAAAAGTTCCCTAAATGGGTGTAGATAGAAATTGGGGCTAGAGAGAAATGCTTTGGGTCTAAATAGAATCACCCAAACCAAAATTAAAAAAAGAAAAGAAAAATAGCCCTTTTTCCTATCTCTCTCCTTCTTTCTCTCTCTACTTGGTCCCCACCAATCATTACCCAGTACTTGTCTGGGCCCCACCACCCCAACCCCCCGTCGCCGTCCGATCTAAGACCCCACCATTTGTCTATTTGTTTCGCTCTCTAAAAATATATTATATGACTCCGTTTAATAACAATTTTTTGATTATTTTTTTTTAAGTTTATAAATATAAAGAGTCAAAAAAAATTAACTTTTTTGCTTTTATATTTTTGCTTATTTTTAGTTAAAATAAAATTATAAAAGCAAAATAATATTTTTTTTAATAATAAATTTATTTTTTTTAATTTTTAAACATTATCAAACGGAGTGTATATACTATTACACGTATCATTGATGTGTGAACATACTCCATTCAGATCCCATCTCACCATGGGCCCACATGTCTCAGTCCACACGATCCAACGGCCCCACCGCCATACCTTCCTCAGCCGCTGATGTAGTTTTCTCTCTCTACCTAAGAAAATCCAAAATAAATGCATGTTAGGCAATCCCTAATTCTCACTCTTCTCTTTTATTAAATTTGTGTAAAAGTTTGATTGAAAAGTTTGACATATTGTGGGACAACTCATGGGACAACTCAATTGAGCTTTTATTAAATATTTAAATATTTGGGTAAATTTTATTTATATTCCTTAAAATTCTTGATAAATATAGAACACTTTCTTTATAATTTTTAAAATAACACTAACTTCTTTTATTTTTGAAATTATTATTAAGATTCTCATTAGAACTAATTATTTGATAAAATAAAAAGACTGCCATTAGATTTAAGACTTTTCAAATTTATTTTCTTAATGCATCAATTAAAATAAATTAATAATTTATTTATTTTTTTAAAATACTATTTATTTATAAAAAAAAAATTCTTTTTAGAATAAATTACACTGAATTCTCTTGAGATTACTGACAATTATATATATATATATATATATATATATATTTTTAAAATTTTTAAAATAACACCGACCTCCCATATCATAAATGTCTTCTTGACTGCGACAATAGAAAGTACATTTTTACTATTTACCCTCACAAATAACTGTTAATGTACATATGCAGAAGTCAACAACCATTAAAAAGACGAAAATGCCCTAACATCTCCAACTATTTTCCAAGCAACCACCTCTCTTATTACAACTTATTAAGCAAAACAAAATAAATCGAACTGGCCATTGGGTGGGCTACTAATTTTTTTTATGAATATCTCTGCCTTCTTATTATATACAAAAACATCAACTAGATGTTTTTCAAGCCAAAAGCACATTCGAATATTTTACTTTTTTGTATTTTTTATAAAAATACCATTTTGTCCTCGCTAAGTAATATTTTTTGTCAATCTACTTTTTAAAAATAAAAAATCTTGAAATGAAATATTTTTGTCAATCCAACTGGTAAATATTACTT
>BRYE01000015.1:11872138-11874638 GCA_030159115.1 Actinidia arguta var. hypoleuca | reverse complement strand
ACATATTAGGGGACATAAGACAACTTGTACTGTGAAACCTCTTCTAACAGGCCCCATGCCCGGGACAAGACGTCGACTGTGTGATAATAGGCTATCAGCCAGGTCCTAGGAGTGCGATTGGATCAGCCGCCTACTAGCACACGCCGAGCTGTAGTATGTCTAGTGACAAGACAACTAGCACATCAAGTACACGCCAAGTTGTGCCATATAAATTCAGTCTTTATCTCTCTAAAAGGTATGCAAAATTTGGTCCAGTGAACACACACACACACACACACACACATATATATATATATATATTTCGGCCATCTAACTTGATCATCGGAGAACCGTTTTCTGAAAATAGCTCAGGCGGCCATTCTCATTGTTTTTGTGTCGCAAATAGGCATTGGCCGACTGCTGAACAACTATAGCAGCCCGCACCACCGTAGGAGCACCACAAGTGTCTATCCTCAATTTTCTTTCTCTCAATTTATAAACTCACTCCCCACAATTAACTTATAAAATGATAATGAACGGATATTGATTTGTATCTAATAAACATAATTTTTTACAGTATTAATCTTCACAATTGATTCTACAATATAAAATATTTAGATCATCAAAATAAGCCTAATATAAATCCCAAAATACTTGAAATTTACTATGCAATACAAACATGTGAACTGCGAAAAGCTATGTTCTTTTCTTTGAACAAATGTGAGTGCAATCATAGCCAATAAAAAATATTTTATTCCACCATTTTTATTTCTCTAATCAAGACAATATAGAGAAAGTTGGAATAATTTAATTTTTTGTATTTTTTTTTATATTTTTTGATTCCTCCATTTAAAAGTAAAATTTTTAGACAAACAAATAAAAGAAGTTCATTCAAAACAAAAATAATCTAATTTATTCTAAATTAATTGTGTTAGTTAGTTTGAGTTTGGCCTAATGGATTTTTAAAAAAAAAAATGAGCAAGATTTTTCATACTTTTTTTTAAAGATTTTTTTCAAAAGAAACCAACATAGTATAAATTTTTAATCAAATAAAAAAAAACTTTACTAAAAATGAAAAAATCAAAAAGCTAAAAAGCTAAAAGATCTCAAGAAAAAGGATAAGTCAAACAATTGGTCTAAAATGAGTTGACCACACTGCAATTCTTAGGTTGGATCAAGAATCTGATAGAAAAAAAGTAAAAAAAATATAAAAGTTAAATAATTTAACCATTCTGAATTAAATTATTAAATTATCTAATTTTTCTACATTCTTTTTATTTTTATTACAAACTTCTTGATCCAAACAAAAATATTTTAACATTAGATTCCTAAGCCCATATATAAGCTGATTTGGGCCAGGATTTTGGGAATGTCAACCACAATTATTAATTTGTTTATATTGGGACTAGAATTTCTCCTATAGGGTTTTGTACAAAATATTTTAATTTATATTTATTTTAATTTATCCTCATAGAGTTATTTTGAGTGATAATATGTAAATTCGGCACCCACAATTGTCATTTGAAGAAGATTTTGGTTCAAATTTTTAGTAATTGAAAGTTATGAAATTTTTTAAAACTACAGGATTTGAAGTGCAATTTTGAGACAACCCGCGAGCGCATCTACATTCGCTCGCTCGCCCCGTGAGCAAATTGGTAACGAGGATTCCCTGTTTCAACGTTTTAATATAATTATAATTGGGACTTTTTAATCTAGTTGCGTTGTTTCCGAAGAACAAGAGACAAGAGATTTCGGTACTCGAGTATTTTGCATGATCTATTTATCCGTAGGTGTTAATGAACTCTTTAAGGGTTTGCAAATCAATCAAACTTAAAAAATAAGTCATTTGAAGTGTTTGAAGGCACGATTGAAGGCTCGGTGAATTTTGAGTTGGCTGAAGAGATCGAGGCAATAGAAGAGTTGCACGGAAGCAATTCGCGAGGATTCGGTAACGTGTTTGACATTCGAGTGTGTGAATTCATGATATGCTTGTGATAAACTCTTATATCTGTTACTTTTTTGATAGTGCATTCTTCCCTTCATTCCATATTTTTTTTTCTACTTTAGAATTATTCACACATATCTGTGTCATTATTTATGCTTTTTTTTATTGCGTTTATTGTGATTAGATTCTTATATTCATCTCAGCAAATCCAGTTTTTTTTTTTTTTCAGTTTACTTTTCCCCGCATGAGAGAACAACACTTTTCATAAAAGTCCTCTAATACCAACGTTTAGAATTCTTAAATGCTACAACTGATGTTTCTTGGATCAGAGCCATTTTCATCAACACCCTAATCAATAGGTGACTTGAGTAGTAGTATTAAATTGAACTTTTGAAGAAGCCCATTTTGAAATGTTAGACCACAGATTTGATATAAATCAAAACTAAAAGACGAACACCGACCAAGATTAATATTTGACAATATGTATTTAAGATATAATTCGCCCTCGTTATGATGAAGCATTAGTACAACAAATCAAAACACAACGTTATGTACTCTCTTGATTTTACTGACTTA
>BRYE01000015.1:11777138-11782138 GCA_030159115.1 Actinidia arguta var. hypoleuca | reverse complement strand
GACCCAAATGCCCTTTGGTTACGCCTAATGATTTTTTTTCTTCTTAAAGTTGTAAAAATAAAAAATTATTGGATAAGGTAATTTAAAAGTGCCTTTAACTAATTGGACTTCGAACTTTTTAGCCTACCAGAAGTAAAAAGACCTAATAGTTCAAAATATTTTTTTTGCCAAATGGGATCTTACATAAATAAAAGTTTTTGTGCTTAGAAATATTATGGAACTAGAACTTTTACTCAAAAAATGATTTTTGTAATGAAGATTTAAAGGTGTTGAGATTTGGGCCCGTAACATATGATCTATCAATTTTATAAACCTCATGCTCTGTTTAGCAATACTTAAAAACTAATTTTTTTTAAGTTTGTTATCAAAAAGGCTAAGATTTTTTATTTTTTTTGATTTTTTGATTTTACTTTAGCTAAAATTAAACAACAATAAAAAAGCAAAAAAGTCAATTTTGATTGACTTTTTGCTTATTTTAAACAAAAAAGTCAGAAAAAATCAAGAAAAAAACTGGTGCCAAACGGAGCCTTTGTGTTAAGGAGGCGACCTCTTTGAGTTATCTTTCGATCACTGAAAGTTTGTGTCTAGCTTCTAACTTCAAGTCTTCAAATTAGTTTCTTTCGAACTCAATTGGACTAGGCAGGGGTACTGAATTATTTAAAAACTAAAAAAAAAATTATATTCCTTGTATATTTTTTTTCTAGATATGTAATATTATTTTGATTAATCTTTGACCTCTAAATTGTCATGTTTTTGCTTGTTCCTACTTCAGCTGAGGCACTTGGTTATTCAAAAGTAGTTCCAGCATTTCTTGATCCCACATTAAGGAATGTAGATCTACTACATGGTGTTAGTTTTGCATCAGCAGGGTCCGGTTACGATGACCTGACGGTCAATTTCTCGGTGAGTTTTTTTTTATTTTTATACATTCTACCTTCTTATTTTTTCCAAGATCTTATTTTATACTTAATTTTTTTAATTGTGACAATCAATATTTTTGGTTTACGTGTCAATATAATCTTTATGTGAACATGTCGTACGCCTTCCTTAAATTAACGCCATATGACACCTATCCACTTTGCTTGCCACGTGGCTTCTCCTTTTTTTTCTCTCTCTCTTTTGATCACTTAATTGAACAAATGGAATGATTATATTCACACTTGACTTGAAATGTAAGAAATGACTAATACAATTGAAAACGAAAGGTAAAAATAGAGATTTTAGTAAAAATACAAGAATGCAGAGTGTACTTTAATATTTTATTTTTCAATTATGAAATGGAGAGGACCTGAGTGCAATTGCTAATTGTGATTAGATAAGATTATGGAGTAAATCCCATTTAAAACAATGGATGAATGAATCCCCCAACTTTAGGCAATCACAAAGTGATAATGTTCACTTCACCCAGAGTGAACATTTTGGAGTACTTTCTGAAATTGTGGGTGAATATTGCTGTTTTGTGATGATTAGTTAAAAAAGAGGGACTTGCTGTTTTGAATGAGACCAATTTAAGCTAATCACATTACTCTCTATCCCAATTGATTTGTTCACTTTTTTTTTTTTTAAATATCCCAAAATATTTATTCATTTTTGAAAATTAACTATTAAAACACTATAGATTTCCCCTTTAGTTATGAATTTGATGTGATATATCCAGTTTTCAATTTTAGGTAATTTGAAAATATTGAAAGTTAATTTTAGAAAGCTGGGACTTTCAAAAGGTTATATTCTTTATCTTTTTAAGAAGTCAGATTTTTTAAAATGAACAAACAAATTAGGACAGAGAGAGTAGTGAGTAATATTCACTTCCTCATATGGTAGTGGTTGAATAGAAGTGCGCTCGAATTTTAGTGTAACTTTTTTTTTAATAACTCAGTTTCCGGTCTAAGGACGATGACTAATTCGCAAGACTAATTCCACTATCCGCTGGGGGCAATTAAAATGGGGACAAAATCCTGTTTGAAATAGGCTAGGCTAACTTAAGAATTGATAGCAGAAGAGGTTTGAAAATGAGACGAATTTTGGTTTATTCTAAAACTATAATTTACTAATTTTTTATTGGTCATTATAATTTAATAATTTTTTTTACTTGGTGAATATTGCAGAATGCTATATCAATATCAAAACAATTGGAGTACTTCAAGCATTACAAGATTCATGTGAGACAACTAGTGGGAGTGACGAAGGCAGAAGAAATCATAAAAAATGCCATATTCGTTCTAAGCATGGGCTCTAATGACTTTCTCCAAAACTATTACAGAGAACTTCCTCGTGCCCAGGAGTTTACTGTCAAACAATACCAGGATTACTTGATCTCTCGCATGGTTAACACTGTTCAGGTTCTCTCTCTCTCTCTCTCTCTCTCACACACACACACACAAACACACACAGTCTCACACATAAAGTTGTGTTGAAAGATAAATTACACTTTGACCCTGTACTTTAATTTAAATTTTACTACATACATATACTAATAAACTTTCAGTTAATTCGGAGGACCAATCCTACGGTTTAGGACTCAATTAAAATAAGGACAAAATTTCGTATAGACTGACTAAACTCCGGAGATAATAGCACCCATAATATTTTGAACCGGAACTTTAGAAATGAGCCGACCTACAAGTCCGAGACCTAAAACAAACCACCTTGGGGTAATGAACTTTAACGTCCTAATATGGTCGTGGTTTGTTTTTGGGGTGCAGGAACTGCATAAATTGGGAGCAAGAAGACTGGCAGTGGTGGGGCTCTCCCCATTTGGTTGCTGTCCATTGGTGAAGACCATGAGGGATATCACCAACTGCTACGATGAGTACAATCAAGTGGCTCTCTCCTTCAACTCCATGATGAAACACAACTTGGCTAACTTACAAGCAACCTTGGGCATTCAAAATGCGTTGATAGACATTTACACTGTCATGACAAGTGCAATTACAAACCCCAGCAAATACGGTCAGTACATACACATCTGCTATACTTATTAATTTGGTTTTTATTTTTGAGTTTTTTCGTCGTATGAAAATGTAAGTATTTTCATCTAATTTAAAAAAAAATTACTTTTACTTGACAAATTAGCTATTTTTTTTATCTTTAGTAATTTTTTTTAAAATATGAACAAAATATTTACATTTTTCAGATTTAATTGGTTGTGAAGAAGAATCGACAAAAGCTAAAATTGGGATAAACTGGATTAATTTTTTTTAATGAGTTTTTTTAATTTTTTCATTAAAATTATTTTACTTTTCTATTTTCTCTTATTAGAGGGATCGGAAAAGTAACAAAACATATTTTTTTTTACAATAAAAATTCTAAATTAAAATTTATTCAAAATAAAATCATAATTCAATTTTAGATTAATTTGAATTTTAGCGGCTATTTTTTTTTGTAGATGAAAGAAAAAGTTTACTAAATACAAAATAATCCAATTTATCTAAAAAATTATGCCTTGATTGTTGAAAGGTAAATTAAACTTTGCATCCTTAAAGTATTAGCCAGTTATCAATTTTGTTCTAAAACTTAATGTTTTTTCCTAGTTCGGTCCTTCAACTATTGTTTTTTTACTCTATTTGGTCTAGTTGACAAATACCGTTTAGTTTTCAAAGGAAAATTGCCAGATCTGTTTTTCTATCCGATATATATTGTATGAGTTGGGGTTTCTGTTCTCTCTATTCCATACAACTCGAGAGTCCAATCTTGTGCACAGAATTGTGTTATGTTAACAGTTTTTTAGTAAAATAAAACCCGAAAGTCATCCACCACTCACATATCTAATATATGGATCGGATCAAAACAATCCGGTCCAACATAACATGTGATGATATTAAATGGGTCAATCGGTAGACAATTTGAATCTTACAAAACAACATGACAATCTTGTACTTGGTGTTAAGTCTCTATCCAGGCATATACCGTAGAAAATCACCTCTCTTTGTACATAAATGTACACACACACACACAGAGCTAGATATATATATATATATATATATTTTGCCATGAGATTGACATATCGAGTGAAAATTGGCAGGCTTCCGTGAGACCTCCAAGGGGTGTTGTGGGACAGGGTTATATGAATACAGTGAGACGTGCAGGGGTATGAGCACGTGCCAAGACCCATCCAAGTATGTGTTCTGGGATGCTGCTCATCCAACACAGAGAATGTATGAAATCATTGCTGCTGAGGCTATGAAATCCATTATCGCTGCGTATTTGTCCAATTAAGTAAGGTTAATGTTGTTGTTAGTTTCCTGAACCTTTTGTTGTCCATGACTATGTTTTACTATGTATGAAAAACTATGACTGTTATGTCAAATGGGTATGGGGTGTTTGTAGTTTGTGTGTGGATTGCTAATGAATGGCTTTATAAAGCCGCCTTCATGATCTCTAATATTTTTGTCTTCGCACTGTTACAATCTTAGAATTTTGAATAATTTTTTTTTTCAGAATTTAAAGTGGATGGTTCCAGATTTACGTGAGCATATGAATCTCACATAACCAAGTAAATCTGAATCATTTATTTAAATTTTGAGAAATTTTTTTATCCAAATTTTAGAACAGTAGAGCTTCTCTATTTGTCTTTAGTTATTTTTTTTGTCAAGAACTTTAGTTTTTCGATTAGTTTTTGTTACAGAAATGGGAATAGCTAGTTAAAAAAAACATAATTTTTTCACCAAAGCAACCACTATTGAAATCCAAAATCCTCCAAGATGAATTCCAAAACATTGCAATTGTGAATTAGACAAATTGGAATAGATAGAAAAACTCTAAAAAAAATCCATTAAAATCCAAAATGATCCAATTTTGAATTAGTATCGATTTTAATAATTTTTATTATTATTTTACTTCCTCTCCGATTCCTCTAATCCACACAAACAAGAAAAGTAAAAATTTATAATAAAAATATAAATAAATTCACTACAAATAAAAATAATATAATTTATTTCAAACCAAACTTGTAAATGGATTTCATTCTCTCTCCACGTCATTTCATTCTCTCTTCCATAACC
>BRYE01000015.1:11762138-11774638 GCA_030159115.1 Actinidia arguta var. hypoleuca | reverse complement strand
GTTAGGGTTTGGAAGGGTGAGGTTGACGATGAATATTTTAAGAATAAATTGATTTGTACCCAGTCAACAATGGAAAGCCCTAATTGCGATTGGTTTGCACTTAGTTTGCACTTGGACATGGGGGTATGCAGAGACCAAATTGGTTGCATTTAGAAGCTCCAACACCAATAATGCATATTCTTATAATAAAAATTAGAAAATGTTAATATGATAATATATTATAGATTATACAAATCTATCAATGGGGGTGTAAACTACTATAATTTAAAGATACGAATAATCACAATTTCATGATTTTTCTTCCAAATTGTTAGGAGTAATATACTATGATAGTATTTTTGAATTTTCAAATGTCCCGTAAAGCAATTCATGTAGGCTCCTCTTCTTAGATAGTACGTGATCAAATTGAGAAGGTTAAATGTTTTTTGTACACATAATTTTTTATGGTAATATTTGGTCTTCTACGCACATCAAATATCTAGCTTGTATTCTGTGACTGATTATGAGATAGATATAAAAATAACTATCGGTCCATGAGAACAAAACACAAAGCACTCATGTCATTGAACTCACGAGAATCAACTTCTTGTGGGTATTCTATAACCCTATTTTGTGCACGTAAAAGTACCGAACATATCCGGATAGATCCACATGTGATATTAAATGCCCCAACCTAACAAATACAACCTATTACCTTTTGGACCATTTATGTAGGAGCTCAGGTGGGCCTATAACTACTATTGTGACCATCTCAACTGATCAGATCAACAAAGAAGCTTCTTAAGTTCTCTATACAATGAGGGTGGTGATGGAAGTGGTGGTAGTGTTGGTTCTGTTGGTGGCTACAATGTCAAATTTTTCACAGGCTATGGACATTCATCAGATGAGGCAACTAAAAGCCAAAAACAATGTGACTTGTATATCGGTGTTTGGAGACTCAAGTATTGATCTTGGTAACAATAACAGAATCCCACTGGCTCCTAAAGGCAACTTTCCTCCTATGGGAAGGGCTTGTTTCATGGCCACCCAACTGGTAGGTTCACCAATGGAAGACTTGCCACCGACTTCATTGGTAAGTTTCTCCCACCACATATATATATTACAATCTTATTTTAGTTTATTTCTAAAGAATTTACCTAGCTAGAATTTGGATCACTTTGGTATGAGAAGCGGGAACGGTACACCACACTTGATAAATTGTGGTGCGACAGTGGTAGACTTTTAGAGGTTTTATATATATATATATATTATTTTTAGTTTATTTCTTAAAAATGTTACCTAACTAGAATTCAAATCACTTTGGTACGACAAACGGGAATAAGACACATCACACTTCATAAATTGTTCGTGCGGTAGGGCCAGGGGTAGGGTTCTATATGTTATGATAATAGTATATATTTAGTTCAGTCTAAGATCCAATAAAAAGAGAATTCTTTTTAATAATCCATGTAAAACACATTTATAAGACATATTTACAAGATCATTTTTAAACATTTTATATAGTCAGGTATCCATCCTCTCTAGTTTGTTAATTTATTACATTTTATTTACTTTTAGGGGACATGTTAGGGGAATAAACAGAAAAAAAAACATTGAGAATGACATCGGATTGTTAAGTTAACCATATTTGAACCAAAGTGTACTAGTTTGGATCATGTGTACTAAAACGAAATTCGTTAGGGTACTACTGTTTTCTGATAAACAATTTCAGAAATAGTTCCATACTTCTAGATCTGCAGTAGTACAGTTTTGGATTTATCAACTATCTAAGGTCTACATATTCAGTGCCATGCAAATGCATGCCTTTGGGTTGAATATTTCACTTGGTATGTAATGCTGGGAGGTGTGTGGAAATAATAACAAACTCTCAAGTTTTTAAATCAACCAACAATTGAATACCTAAGAGATGGACCGATGGAGTGGTGGTCGAGGACGACTGTCACTCTAAATTTTCAATTAAGTGGTGAGTATTGATCGTTGGCCTGTTTCAAAACGAACATGGATCTCTTGGGTTGAATCTGACCATGTCCGAAGATATTCAAAATTACCATTTTGCCATTGCGCAATCGAATTGCTCTTAACAAGTTGAGGCAACCAAGTCTTCATCAATCATCATCACTACTGCAACGATAAAGAGTGTATGTGGATGTATGTTTTATGTTCTGATTAGCATTTTCCTATGATTTTTCTCATTCTAGCGGAAGCATTCGGTCATAATTTGAGGATTTCTCGACCCAATTGCTCTTAATAAGTTGAGGCAACCAAGTTTTCATCCCCAATATTGCAACTATAAAGACTGTGTGGATGTATGTTTTGTTGGGAATTACGAAATTTCTCACGATCCAGCTGTAGTGTATATACATAATACAAAAAAAATATAATCTAATTAGTAGAGATTAATCTACATGACTAGAATCATACCCTCGTTTATTCTGAATAGCAATAGGTTTCAGTCGCTCGATCACAACCTCAAGCCTTTTGCTATTTTTCTCACAAATGCCTTACTCAAATAGAGTGGGCTCGCAGCTGTCAGGATTCTTATTCTAAATGTGAATCTTAGAATATCTCATAATCCTAACTGCGAATAGAGTACGTATATATAAATGCTACAACAGGGACCAAAAGATAAATATGATTAGGCTTCCTACATAAATAAGGACTCCTAGTTCAACCAGAATTAATCCTTATTTATGTAAATTATAGTTAAGTCCACTAAATAATTATAATTTCACTCCTTGTCATATTAGAAATTTACTTCGAACACATTTTTATTAAATAATTATTTATCTCTACACGTTAAGATGAAAGATACCCGGTCTATTTTAAATTACTGACAATTAAATTTAATAAACTTATTTACTTTTTGAGACCTTCCACTTAACTTCCTACCTGTAGGGTTTCACATAATCAAAACTTACAAACTTCCTCAATGGGGTATCATCAATCCCTATACCGGGACGTGAATTCTATCAATAATTAATATTCGTCACACATGTAATGTTACTGTCCAGCTCACTAAATATATTGATCTACAAATAATCTCACTCTTTTGTGAATCAAAATAATAAATATTAAATGCACGTGTCTATTTATTATATGACGATTAAGAGTATAAACACTCATAATAAATATGAGGTATTAATTATTTTATATAGTCAGTATAAAAATAATTATCTCAACACGGTACTATTCAATACACACAAAGTGTCCTAGTGTAAGGAGTTTGACTTACACCGTTCCCCATAATCAAGACCGACATATTAAAATCTTGCACTACAGTCCTATTGATGGTGTGTCCAGTTTCATTTAAGACTAAACAATAAACTTATATTACATAAGAACCGATTATCTGATCTTCTGTATGTAAGCCGACACACATGTACAATCATTAAATAAATAATGCAATGCAAAAATTATTTACACAATTCTCATTAAAATGAAATAACTACTAAAGTTATTACACAAAACATGTTTTTTTATATAAATCCTTATCATTTTTATGTTCTGATTAGCACTATTCCGTGATTTTTCTCTTTCTAGCCAAAGCATTCGGTTACACAAACATAATTCGAGCATTTCTAGATTCAACTATGGAGAAGGTAGATCTGTTACACGGTGTTAGTTTTGCGTCTGCCGGTTCTGGTTACGCTGACCTCACCACCAATCTATCAGTAAGTTTTTTTCTTTTTTTTTTTTTTAGTTTCGGATTGTTTTTTCTTTTTTTGGCAACAAGAATTAGCTCAACTTTTTTTTTTTTTGTTTCAATTGATGAAACAGAACTCATTATCTGTTTCCAAACAATTGGAGTATTTGATGCACTATAAGATTCACCTGAGGGAGCTAGTGGGGGAGGTGAAGGCTGAAGAAATAGTCAGAAATGCCATATTTGTTGTTAGTATAGGCATAAATGACTTTCTACAGAACTACTACACTAAGCCTACTCGTTGCAAGCAGTTCACTGTGGAACAATATCAGAATTACCTCATCTCTCGCCTGTTTCGTGTTGTTAAGGTGCTCTCTCTCTCTCATGTTTCATGCCATATGTGTGAAACTTATCAAACTTGGTTTGAAAGCTCGATAGCTTGAACAGTTTACTGCTCGGCTAAATGAGACCTACATATCCGGGCACAAATAAAGAGAAAATTACACAGAGTGTTTACGTGGTTAGGCACAAACTCGCCTTCATTCGTAACTCACCTATGTCTACGAGCGAGAGAATAATTTCACTACTTCCTTGTGAAAGAGTACAAATCCAACCCCCTCTCAAGCTAACGCTCAGTGTTTCGGTCACACCTTAGAGTTCCCATAAGTTATCTATATACAGAGAAACCTAGAAATCCTAATCTCAATATAATTATTGAATCCTTACATATATTGGACTTCTAATGGATTCCAGACTCCATACTCCATTCCAAATACATGTAAAAGAAAAAACAGTAATTATATTGGTCTCGGAGAATACATGCATGAGAAATGCCCAATAATAAAAAAAAGTTAGAAGATTCAATCGTTTAAGACCATTGAATCTTCTACCTTCTATATTTCCTTTATCATTTTCTTCACCAAATTCTTGATCCAAACACAGCCTAAGATTTGTTCACTGAATTTAGCTACAAAGTTTCCTTTTCCACCTTCAGTACACAGCAAAACAATCACACAAATCCCTATATTCTCTCAAGTTTTTCCCTTGCAGCAACAGAGTTCTATGCTCTTTGTTTTGACAGCCAAAAACACACAGATGTGTCTCAACTTTCAGCCATGTATCGCACCCTGTGAAGCATGAGGACTTCAAAAAAGTCATCGTACGGGTATCGGGTACAAGTACGGGTACGGAAAAATCGTATTGGATACGGAAAAAAAGTACTAGGTATTTTTGATATTTAAATTTGATTTATGGGTACGTCATCAGTACGGCATTGGTACTTTTATGGTACGGCAGAGTCAATTTATTATTTTATAAAATTAAAATGGTTCAATTTATAAAATTAAATAAATATTATATATATATATATATATATATATATATATATATATATAAGTGTTGTCACAGATCCTCAGATCTATTTGTATGCAGTACGCAATGCATACTAGGGCCGACGACCACCAATGACCTCCAATGAGACAAGAGGTGGTCCGGTAGACCTTCGAGGCTCTGATTGACCCTCGACGAACCTAGATTTGTTCGAGTAGACCTCCGACGACCACCGACTAGACCTCTGTCACGAAACACCTCCGACTAGTCGCTTGCTATTCTGACTAGCGCAAGATGAGTCTGTTTTTTTTTTTTTTGAGTAAACATATCTGAATTTTTTGGGATTTTTTTAAAGAAAAAATAAATCTAATTTTGAATTTTTTTAAGAGGCTCTGATTTTGGAATTTTGAACTTTTTAGGGTAAAAATAAGTCTGATTTTTTATTTTTTTAACTAAAAAGTGCTTTTGTTACTTAGCTAATTAGCTTAAAATCAATTCTCTCAATTGTTATAGAAAAATGAGTTCATCAGAAAGTATTGGTTCTGGAAGGCAGTTTATGTTCCACTTCAAGTGCCCATCCCATTGATCAAGATAAATATGCTCCCTTTGAAATTATGTTACAAAAATAGTTAAAAGGGGAGAAGGAGGAAGTGGGAATATCAAATTCAAGTTTAATATATGTAATATGGAATTTCCAAGGGTCTTACTTTAGTGTTAGAGCTCATTTGTTGCAAATTAAGAATCAACGGATAATGGTGTGTCATGTTGGGAAGGATAAGGCAGCATTACTTGTTGAAATATGAAAGTTAGATGAAAAAGCCGAGACTCGAAAGAAGATGGCTAAGCCTCAAAATGTTCTTTAACCTCCTTCCTCTTTTAAATCTAGTATTAGCGTTGGAGGAATCGAAGATGTTGGACTGTTTAGACTGGCATATGGGTTTTCGAAGGTCACATGTGCCAATCCAAATCCAAACCCAAACCTAAACCCGAACCCGAACCCGAACCCGAACCCGAACCCTAGCCCCAACTTATCACGGTATCACCCAGTCACTCATTGTCTTTCTCCCCTCCCCTTCGCCTCCATGTTTCCCCATCTTTGCAAACCCTCTCTTTCTTTGACCCCGCCGCATCACCCTATATGGCTTCCAAAGGAAGAGGAAGGGCCTTGGCTTCAACGGCGGCTAGAGGCGCCTGGATTTTGAAAAGGGTTTGGAGCGGAGGATTTGAAGACCGCGGGAGACATGGAGGGATGGCAAGGGCGGAGAGAGTGGAGGAAAGGTTAGTGTTTGAATCCGCAAAGGGAGGGTATTTTCGTAAGTTTGATGATTAATGTTTAGGAGTAACAACTTTCCTTCAATTACACTTTTCCCCCTTTAAGTGTTAATTGATCACACTTAGGTTCTCAAAACAAATCATGTTCCAATCAGCAACGCCGTCCATAATAGTAACAGATATTGACACTTGGGCCATGTGGTACAAAGTACAAATCAAACCCAAAACCATACAAAGAGATAACCCAACCTCCCATGTTGTCACCTACCACTCTACCACCCACCACCAAAATATCACGTAGCATTGCTACGGTTTTATAATTTGATTCCAGAAAAGTTTTTAAAATTTAAAATTAATAATTCAGATTTATTTGGTTATATGGGATCTGCACATTTAGAATTTTTCTTTGTCCAAATTCTGATATCGTAGTATTCCACAATCCCAACGCACCCCACCCCACCCTACCCTATCATAGGACCTAAACCAACTCCAACTCCACTACCCCCATCCGCAATGCATGTGAGACACCCTCCACCAACCCACCTCCACAAATTTGAGAGAGAGAGAAAGGAGTTTGATCTAGGGTTTCAAACCTTAATAAATTTGCTTATTCAAAAAAAAAAAAAAAGAAGAAGAAGGGACTATATTGATCTCAATATGTATGCTTTCTTGAAATTTTTTTGATGATGACAAGGATAGTCGTGGCGTCTTAAAACCAACTGAGTCAAATCGTATCCTATGGTCTATTCAGTGACTCAAGTTCTAACAGTTAGGTTTTAAATAATTTTGAACACTTACCAGAGGTTTGATTCATAATTTTCATCAAAATTGTACCAATCCGAACCATAAACACTCCTTACATGCTAAGATATCTTGAGGACAATTTTCATTTAATAGCGTATGCTTTCCTGCATTCAGTTTACACTGTTTAAACTGGAAAAAACACAAAGAAAGAAGAATCGATTTGTTCAAATTAGATTGTATCACTGCTTCTGCACATTTAGGCTCTGTTTGAATCAAGGAAATGGGTAATCAGATACGTTAGTCCTCGATGAGGAAATCGATGTCAGAGCGAAGGGCCTCAAAAAGGAGGTCGTATGCCTATCCGTAGGGTGTATAGAGTCCCCAAACACAAGAATGCCCTTTGTTTGGCTACATGTTGAGTTTGATCTATGCACAATATGATTAATACATAGAGAAACAAAAGAAGACAGAGAATTTTGAACAACACTTGGCCAGTGTTTGTGAGAGGAACTCATATTGGTGAGATTGAGTGGAAAAAAGCATAGGAAAGTTGATGGTTATATAGGAACTCAATTTGTTTCCAAATTTGTTTTATGATTGTGTTTTATTCATGTTTTTATGGGCTGGTTGCCAAATTTAGGAAGTTTAGGACAAGAATGCCCTTGGAGTGTATCTTGTAGGTTGATGTCGTTGGTTTCCAGCCACTTTCTAAATTAAATGAATTTCTCAACTACCTCAGATTAAATTTGAATTATTTGGTATTGTTGACAAGAAAATAACACTACATTGAATAGGGACCAGGCTTTTTTGCAATCCAATTTCATACGGCACTGGCTCAATTTAAATATTTTGGGCTTCATTTTGGGTCTATTTTGATGTTCTAAACTGTTCATATTGTAGATTTTATAGAAAACTTTAGTATTATAAAAAATTACTATGATCAGATAGAGATTAATGATTGATCAACATCAATTTATATCAATATAAGTGGGTATAATCCCATGTGTCACACTAATTTATTAAATTATTAAAACAGTACTGAATGAATATCGATTTGTATCTGATTAAAATAATTTTTTATAGTATCAATCTTTACGATAAAATTTATAATATGAACAATTTGAATCATCAAAATTGACCCAAAATGAGGTCCTGCAATCCAAACATTTGAACCATAGAGAAGCGGTGTCCTTGAATAAAGAACCTGAGGAAGTGCAGTGTCTGTTGAAGCAAGCATACTGAGAAATGGATAGAGACCCATGTTTGTAGTGTTAACTTTTTGGGTCAATTCACCAAACTTTGTGGGTTTCTGTACTACTGCCGTCCGCCCAATGACCCTCAAACAGCGGTGGGGTGGCGGCCACTGATCAAGTTCGCTCACCCAACCCTTGGGCAGGGGTGGGGGTAGCTACTACTTGGTTTTCGCCCGTCCAAACCTCGGCAGAAGACACTGTTCTATTCTCGCTCGATAGTGCGGCATTTTGAGGCCACTTTTGTTCTCAAGCCTTATTTGGACTTCCTAAAGTTAATTTTTGATGTATCCACTTCGTGCCTTAATTTCACTCTTTTGGCAAGCAATGTTGAGAGTTTTGAAATAGAGGTGTTCACTGTTTGGTTTGGCTTGGTTTTGAGTAAAATTATGAATTGAATTAAATATTACGGTTCTTAAAATTTTGGGACCAAATTCATCCGTCCAAAACTTAGAACCAATACAATCTAAACTTAAAAATAACGATTCGGTTCTGGTTCTAAACCACGATTTTGATGGATAATTTTCTACTATATAATCACCATATTCATATCCAAAAACAAACAACGAAATAACAAAGAATCTATGGCATAAACATATAATATATTTTTCTCAAAAAAATATTTAATATAATTAGACAATTATTCAAACTATATAAAGGAACAACATAAACTAAGATGTGAAAACATAAATATAAAATTATCATAAAAATATTTTTGTAGTATTATCGATCTGGTTCAGTTTAGAACCGAAACCAAACTCATTAATCTGTAAACCGAACTCATTATAAAAATTGTTAATGCTTGAGGAAGTTATCAATGGCTGGACGAAAGGACTGGAAGATGTGGTAGTATGTTTCTTGAGTTGGGTGTATTGCATCCCAAAACACATACTTGGAGGCATCAGAACACACAGGTGACTCGGGATTGCATAACAATGAAGCTTCTAATAAACCTGTCCCGCAACAACCTTTGTTCACCTCGTCGAAACCTAGTAAAAAATAAACAAATAACAAAGATTAAATTTAGAAACTTAAGGGACTCAATTGAGAAAATTAAACCTTTGGAGGCCAAATTGAAAAACAGGGCCGACTTTAAGGTGGGAAATGTAATTATTTCACATCATTTTTACGATTTTGAATATTTCTAAGAGTTCAAATATGATACAGTGGACCACATATAAACATGACAACCTACTCACCGAATTTCCGCCCTTGGATCATTTCGATCAACGGTGTGTATATGTCTGCATAAACGATCAGATTTGCGTTGTTGTTGTTGTTGTTGTTGTTGATGGTTTTCAACACATTTTGGAGCCTCTGATTGTAATCTCTTGCGATGGAGCACAATGATTCGATACAACCGCGTCCATGAAATATTGCATTTGGATCGAGTGTGATCACGGCAGGCAAGCAGCCCATGGGTGGTAGCCCAACGATCGCCATTTTCTGGGCCCCAAAGCCAATCAAATCCTACAACATACAATCATAAACCCATCAGATTATACTGACTCACAATTTTAAAATAAAAAATAAAAAATCCTTGTAACATGTTTTGTTTTTTTGAATTGTTTCCAAATAAACTTTTTATTTCCAAAATAATGTGACTAGAATTGTTGTGTTTGGAAAGGTTGTGTTTAGACGAAGGATTGGTAGATGATCAAATGATTTCTCATGATTGGATACTTTAATTTTTTTTATATTCATGTTCATGTTCATTTTCTCTCGTCAAATCTTACATCCGAACAACACAGCCTTAATGCGCCCCTTTTCCTTCTTTTTACCAAAAAAACAAAACTAAAAGCTAGCAAGAAAGATAGAAGTTAAACAAAAAAGTCATCCTAAAAACCTCGATTATTGATTGCATCCAAACAACACAACTTATTTAGCTGACACGTTTTGCTAAAATAACCAAATCTCACAACAGGGAAATTATTCAGTTAATCGAAGTGCATCTCATTCTATTTAAGTATAAATTAACATATGAAACATAAATCACATACAATCTATGCATAAGATTTGACCTCTAGTCCGCAAAATGATAGAATGTATATGAAAATCTGATTTATGAGATAAATTAACCTGTATGAGCTGTTGGAGTAGTTGAATCAAGAACTGAGAGTAGCCTGAGATTGTGTAGGTTTGTCGTCGAGCCGGTGTCCCAAAATAGTTGACCACAAAGTCGTTTGTGCCCGCGCTAACGAGGAAAGCAGCTTTTTTGATGATCTCTTGAGTTTTTTTCTCTCCAATGGCTTGCGTAACCCTAGCAATGTACTCTCTGAAGTATTCCAGTTGCTGTGGTATTGGGATTACTCCCTGAAAGCACCAAAAACTCACCAAAATTAATTAACTCACACAATTTCCACTAATGGTGTACTAATTTGTTTTTTGTTTTTTTGAAAATAAAAACAGCACCAAAAACTACAGAAACCCAATTAGGAGTAGAAATATTACTGTTCGGGGTCCCAAACACCCATGTGAAATAATGAGTAGAAATATAGCACTGTCATGGTCCAGGATTTTTTACCAAGAATTTTTTTTAAAATTCAAAATGAGTAGCTCATATTCAATTAGTTATGTAAAATTTATACGCTCGAATGAATTTGAATTATTAGATCACTACTAGTGAACCAAATAGCTTGTATTTTTTTTTCTTTTTGGCTCTGTGTGTGTGTGTGTGTGTGTGAGAGAGAGAGAGAGAGAGAGAGAGAGAGAGAGAGAGAGAGAGAGAGACATCCATTTGAGCTGTTAGTGGATCAAATCCAGTGCCAGCAGAAGCAAAACTAACTCCAGTCATAAGCTCCTTCATACTAAGCGTTGAGTCCAAATATGGGGGCACATTCTCTTTAATACCCACATATGAAGCTGTATCAAACACACAAAAAAAAACACCATTTTTAGCTCTGACAAAGAGAATGCACGAACCCTCCTACTGGTAAAAACTTACCAATGTAGTCGGTCACGAGCCTTCCATTGGTGAACCTTCCGGTGGGAATGTGGTTCGAAAAATCTCTCCCATAAGGCAGAAAATTGCTCTTAAAAAAAGTCTGTACGTAGTTGTTGTTGCCGGGGTCCACTGTGGAGTCTCCAAAGATGAAAATAGCGGAAACCGATTTGTTTGTAGGGTTGTTCTTGGCTAGGGTTTGGGATCTTGATTTGAGCATGAGAGAGAGAAAGAGAAAGAACAATAGTGCAAGTAGAACATGTCTAATCGGTCTCATGGTTGGAGAAAACCCTAAAACTATGCAAAAACAAAGAACCTGGTTGTAGTTGAATAATCAATGACTGGGGATAATGGCCAACTCCAACTCTAGTCACTTGCGTGCATATTTATATAAATTTTTTTATATGAATTGTATGGACCCCACGTACTATTATTTTTATTATAAAAAAATAATGTTTACTCACCGTAATAGTCATCAATAAACAATTTTGTATTGAATCTAGCAAATTAACAATTACCAGCTGTACTAATTAATGACATCAAATGGTGTAGATGTGCACATATTAAAATCTTCAACAAAAAACTCTTTGTTAGATCAGCGCAAAGTAATTGAAGAGAGAAGTAATGATTCACAATTAATGTTCTGTTTAATTGTTGGATTTATTTAAGAAACATGATAGGAGTAATATTATTTTGTGGCAATGACATTTTGATAAATTAAAGCTATTTTGATAGTTGTTGTTGTTAAAAATTGATAGTCCCATAATCTTAAATGAGAACAGGAAAATGATTTCCCGAATTTCAGAAAACTGTTTTGAAAAAAAAATGAAGAAAATAATCTTAAATGAGAGTAGTTTTGTATTCTCATTGTCATTTTCAAAAGCAAAAACATAATGGAAAATCTATAATACAAACCTCTTATTTGGAATGTATGAAAAATCTATATTACTCTCATTGTTGTATCTACATAAATTAATAAATTGGTGGCGACAATGCCGTTATATAAAAAAATAACACGTACACACTTTTATTTGAAGCGTATCATTAGAATCCAATTTAATAGATATTAGATGAGAAATATTCGTCCCATAATCCAATTTAAATTTTCCATACATGAAAAATATTCGAGTTCCGCTCTTGTTATTCCAAACGATAATCATTATATTTATATTATACTACATATTATATAAAAAAATAGTATCAAATTAGACATTAGTTCCATTATAAGTTACTTTAAATACCTAATTATCTATAAATAGTATAAAACCTGAAAGGACACAACAGAGCCATTCGAGGGGTACTCCATTTATTTTATAATTAA
>BRYE01000015.1:11679638-11682138 GCA_030159115.1 Actinidia arguta var. hypoleuca | reverse complement strand
TTTCTCTATTATATGAATAATTTAGGTGTTTTAATTCTGTTTTTAGTGATTTTTTTTAAAAAAATTAGTTTTTATTTTATTTTTTGAGCTCGTGACAAATTAAAAGGTAGAAACATAAAAAAAAAATAGATTTGTAAAATGACAATAAAATGTATATTAATCCAAATGAAAATTTTCTAATGTGATTAATTATTGTTGTAGCGAATTAACTCCAAAACAAACATGGGTCAGAAATTAAAGTTGACGTGGTGGATTGGTACAACTTGAATATCTTTTCCGCTTCACACCCAAAGCAATCCATAAATATTCACCCCTTCATGCTTTCTCGAACCACTCTCCCCAACCCCCCTCTCTCTAACAATGCAACAGGCATTTCCCTCTCCCTCTCCCACCACCACCACCACCACCTCCGGCAGTACTTCTCAGCCACCACCACCAAACAACAGCCCATCTCCCTCTCCCTCTCCCCCCCCCCCACCCCCCCCCACCACCACCACCTTAGAAATCAACTCTCAGTCACCATCATCAAACAACAGCGTCAACCCAACCAAAATTGGAACGAGTTTCCAAAAACTGGTGGCAGAGAATGCGGTCATAGTGTTCGGGCTACGCGGATGCTGCATGTGCCACGTGGTGAAGCGCTTGCTCTTGGGGCTCGGTGTCAATCCGCTGGTCGTGGAGTTTGATGAGCATGAAGAGGCAGCGGTGATTGATGAGCTATCAAAAATTGGTGGCGGCGGTGGTGACGGAGGTCAAGGGCTGCAGTTTCCGGTGGTTTTTGTCCGAGGAAAGTTGTTTGGGGGACTAGAGAGAGTTATGGCCACTCATATTTCTGGTGAATTGGTTCCCATGTTGAAAGATGCTGGTGCCATTTGGCTTTGACTCACCACGAGCTTTTCAAACAAAAGAAACTCTATTGTTAAAATAAGTTCTTGCAATCAAGATAGGTGATCTAGATTTACGTGGGATTAAATAAATTCGAATTTTTTATTTTAAATTCGGAGAACTTTTCTTAATTTTTTATTTTGAATTCGGAGAACTATCCAAATTTAAAGATAATACTATTCTAATAATTAAAGATAAATTGTACTTTGCGTTCATGGACTTTTCTTAAAATTTCACTTTTTGCCTTTTGCTTTTATTTATATTCGTCATCTCTTTATACTATATGTCAAGTGTTTATTTGGTCTTTTTGTTCATATACTTTTCAATTTAAGTGATGAAAATATGCCATATAGTTTCATGGAAGGAGGCCACTCTGCCTTTATTTCAACGACAAATGAAGAAAATGATCATATTAACACTTGACCAAACCTATTGAAATAAAGGGTAGAAATTGAAACTTAAGTGAAATTTCGAGAGTTAAAAGTGTAATTTACCCCCAATTAATCTCCCTCTTTCCTTTCTCTCTCTCTCTGGATTTCTTCTCAATAATTTTTGCAGTATAATCCAGATTGCTTTCTATTTTATCAGTTTTTCTTTCTTTTTCTTAAAAAAAAATATTGCGAAATCTCTACCAATAAGATGTAGTGATGGCACTTTGGTAATAAAATGCATCTTGATAATATTGCAATTTAAAGTGAATGGTAAAACGTACACATTAAGCTACGTCATATTATACGAAAATTCAATTTAGATTTTTTTTCTTTTTTTCTTTTGTTGCTTATTCCTATATATTATTCTTTTCATAATAGTGGTGGTGGGAATTGGAAGTACTATTCTGAAACAGAGGGAAATTGGCTTGTAATTTCATTTTCCTTTTGCAGTTGCTAGAAGGAGATGGAAGCTTGTTTGATCATGTAATAATATTGTTTCAATTTTGAATGGATTATTTGGTAAACACCTCTGTTCGTTAGGTATTGGCTATGAGTATGGGGATGGAGATCAGTTTTGAGAATCGGGGAAAGAGGGGATTGCGATCCATACCGTTCCATTGCCATTTCTACTATACATGGCCCATCCCACCACATTGCTGCTTTGGGCTGTCCGTCCGAGGTACTACAGAAGAAAATTAATCCTCCCATTAATTGGGCTGGTCTGGGCTCGGGCAAGATTAAAAGGCCTTTGAGATTTCAAAACCATTCTAACTGGATCTTCTAGTACGTTAAGTTTGGATCAAGATGCTGTTTGCCAATTTTGGGTTGCCTTGGCCCAGCCCAATAATATAATTATGCCTTGAGGACTTCCTAGTAGTCCATTTCACAACTAAAAATAAGGGTCATCAAAAAGCCCACGACTCCTGGCCTGGCTCGATCTAATAAATTTTGGCTCGGTTTATGGCTCAGAAGGTCTAAGTTCGGCCCAAGTCAAGGATAATACGGGCTGGGTCTGAGTTCAATTTTGAAGTTCGTGGGTCAATTTTCGGTCCGATTCATGACAAAGTCTGAAGATTCGGCCCATGACTCAACTCGAAGGCATTAATTTTTTATATTTTATATATAAAAAATTAATATTCATGGATGATTTTATGTAATTATTCACTATTTTTTTCATCTTTTAA
>BRYE01000015.1:11669638-11672138 GCA_030159115.1 Actinidia arguta var. hypoleuca | reverse complement strand
GCTGCCAAATCTTACCTTTGGCAACGGATTTGCATAGCAACCATTGGAGTTATTCTACCAGTAACTCCCGTGGTTGTTATAATAGCTGCATACCCCAAAACCCTTCTCCAACTATATGGTAAATTAAAGAATTACCAAAAAATGGTACAAAGTTTGGCAGATGTCATTTTTGACAGCTCTAACAATTCCAACCATCTGAAAGTCCTTTATCTTCTCTTTCAACCACTTTCAGTCACTTTTAATTTCAACCACTTTCAATCACAACCATTCGATTATGCATAGTCAAAAAATAATATTTTTTTACCAATGAAATGACATTGCTATTTTCTTTCATTTTAGTATTGTAGCAAGCCCAAAACTAGTTTTAGCATTCCTAATTTGGCTCACTTTAATTGCTCTAACAAACTGAATTTTGACAATTAATGTTACCTTTAAAAGAGGTGGTAGCTAGTTATAACTTTTCCTATTATGGTCGAGGAGCAATCCAAGATTCTAATTTTGAGAGTACATAAATATATATGACCTAACAATGGGGTGCAAATCACTATAATGTGGGGCTACAAACTCTTATAATGTCAAGATTATTTTCAATTAATTGTTACTATAATTAAAGAGTGTTTTAAAAATTTTTGGGGTGCGATCGGCCTCTACGCCCGCCTTCGATCAATCCCTGACTATGGTTACACACATCAAATCTGTGCCACATCCAGTCAATATGTCCAAAAATAAAGAAAAAAATAAATAAATAGGGCTGTTATAATTGAATAGTTTGGATTGCAATAAGAAAACCCATCATTAAAAACCATTCCACAATCGTCATAACATGGGTAATCAAGACTTAAAAATGTTTCGTTCCCTTGTAGGAGACAACCGCTAATTGGTATCCCAAACAGATTCGTCTGATCAATTTGAAAGCTAAATAGTAAGGATCTACAATATTATTGTATATCATTGGACACGTGTCACTCTGTGGTTACCTCAAAGCCTCAATCAAATATTGGGAAATCCAAAGTTTAATGTTTCCTTTTTCACTTAATCCAAAAGTTTAATGTTTCCTTATGTTAGAGATTTTCAAAATATTAAGGGTATTAATGTTTTGGGTTTTTTGTAAAGTTTTCTTGTTCTTTTAGAATGCTCAATTTTGTCCCACATTGATTAGATATGAAAAGTTTATTTTCTTTATACATAGAAATATGTTTAAAGTATTAAATATTATTAGATCTAAAGGGTTGTGTTATGGTACTTTGCACCATAAAGCACCATGAACTTGCACCACGCGTGGCAGTGGGCTGCACGTCGGTGCGAAGCGCTTTGTAGGCGCCTTTTTTTATTGCAACTTGGCTACAAGTGGCAGTGACATGGCGATTGCTCTGAAAGGTTATGACTATATAGATTGATTCAACGGTCACAACTAATCGCGAATGATTGTGATTGAAGGTGTGCATAGTAGCCTATAAATAGACCACTCTTTAGAACGTTTTTGATATTAGAAAATTAAATAAGAAAGACAGATTACTTTCAAATTATTTTGAGCATTTATTCTGAGATTTTGTCATTCTGTAGAAATAAAATCTTAGAAGTTCTCAGTTCATTTTTACGATCAAAGTAGATATTCTGACTGTTCTGTTTGTACAAATAAGAACAGTAAGAACCAAGAGTTCAAGTTTCATTGTATTTTGAAGGCAGATTCGTTGTACCTATGCACACTATCTGGTGGGTGCAAATACTGTTTTTAAGAAAGCGTATAACAACGCGCTTTGAAGTATTTTGTATTTGAAGACACCGCCATACCAAATATATAATTTTTCAACACCTTATTCACTTAATCCACCTGGTCAAAAGGAAAGTGTCTCATCTAACTAACCCCTTGGAATAAACTACCTAGTTTTTGTTTGTTCTTTGTTTTCTCTTTCATTTGCAAGGACAGGGAAATTACATTTTTTATTTTTTATCACTTGTCCCATATTGGAGGAACAAGAGGATAACGTATGTGCATGGTTAAAGCTGCAAGCTTGGAAATTTATTAGTAACAAGATTACCTATCTTGAAAACTCTGTCTTAATGGTACAATACAATTAATAGAGCAACTCAGTTAGAACATCGATGGTGCTCAGGAGTGGGTAGATGGCTATTACCACCACTACGATTTCAAAGACGAAGCACCTTGCTATACTAATTAATACTCCTTCCATCTCATGGTATTAGTTTTTTTTATTTAAAGAATATTACTTTTTATAAGAACATAATCATTACATATAATTTGTATTGATTTTTTAAGTTTATCCATTTAATTATTACTTTTGATAAAAAAATTGTATACTTCTTTTGAAAGTGAATAAATATTTTAAAATATTTTAAAATAGAATAATAAACCAGCTAGCAATATGGGACAAATGAAGTACTATAATTATCTCCAAAGACATACGGTCCCCTTTAGTTTTCTAAAAAATCTAAAAAAAACCGTGCCTCTATATTAATGTATATTCAAGCTTGTTACTAG
>BRYE01000015.1:11634638-11637138 GCA_030159115.1 Actinidia arguta var. hypoleuca | reverse complement strand
TATTTCTTAGTATTTTTTTGAGTATATAAAATTATACGCATTTTAGTTGTTATGTAAATTGGGGTTCATTGATAATTAAGTTGAATCTATACTATACATTTACTTTCTTATGTTCTTTTTTAGTATTGTTTTCTAGGTATATATCTCTGCAGCAAGATCTTACAGTCTGGAGTTGATAAAACAAAAACAAAAAAATTACCATTTTTATACATTTTTTTTTGTTGGAAATAGTTTTTCAGTATTTGCAAGTATCTTTTTAATGTTTCTAAAAACTATTTTGGAAAATCGATTATGAAAATTTACCACGCGGTAAAAATTTTCATATAAAGATATTTTTCTTTATCTATAATCCTATTAGGGTATCCATTTGTAATTAGTTTGTTGATTAAGAGTTGGAATATTAGTTTAGTCAAAGTTCTTTTTTTTTTGGTACAGAGTTTTTTAGTCAAACATTTGTTCTAAGTCAAAACGTGTTGCTCAAGTCTTAGAACGCTGACGTGGGCTGCTAAGGACCCGACGGGCAGGCAAGTGCAGGGTGTTTGAGATGGAGTTGACTGTAGAGGCTAGTTTTCATAAGCTGTTTACAGTTATATATCAGCCGATATATACAAAATCAACATAGTGGGGTTTACGAAGGAAGCCACGCAAAGGAAAACTTAGGGACGAAGCTTCATCTTTAGGGATAATGTCAAAATTTGTCAATTGCAACTTGTTTTTTTGCAAACTCTTCTTCACGTAACTGTCGACATTTTCATGATGAGTCTCTCTCTCTCTCTCTTTATATATAGATATAGATATAATAAAGAGAAAAATGCTGCCGACAAGAACTAACCTACAGACCCTACAATACACTAGCATTGAATCTATATTTTTCATTTATTTTATTGACTATTTATATGTTTTAATTCTTGGTTTGTAGCATTTCTCATATATGTATATATGGGCGGCTTTCCCCGCCATGGCCCACGTTCATACCTACTAGAGCATACGAGTCCAAGCACTTGAGCGGGCCCGTACTTGTCGCAGGAGAGCCTCTCCTATCCCAACTCAGAGAATGAGAGGATCGATAGTCTGTTTTAGGCTCTAATACCATTAAGGCGGAAGCAACATATGAGTAAAAATTAACAAAATTGTGTCTAGGAGTGTTCATTCTTAAATCTTTAAAACTTATTTTTACTATTCTGTTTTAAGTATTGTTGTATATAATCTAGGTTGGTAGTATCATTCTGAATTTTACCTTGATAACTTTCATTATTCAATAACCAATCATCAAGTAGATTAATATCTTCTTAAAATATTGGTTTAGGTATTCTGACGTTAGCATTATATATACTCATTAGCAAATTATTTCTGCCACTTTGGTTGGAACTCCATAATACGTTCTGTATTTTCAAATTATCCATACATAACTATCTAATTTTTTTAAAAACTTTTTTCATCCTTAATCTTTGTTTAATTGCTTAAACTTAAATTGAAACTACTTAATTTTTAATTCAAACTCTTAATTTGACTCCGTAACATATTTTTCATTGTCAAATTATTCCTAATTCTTAAACTTTTTTTTATTTTAAACTTTGGTAAACACTTTCGTTTGTACTTTCTTTCTCCTTAATCTCCATATTAAACTGCTTAAATTTATATTTAAACCCCAATTAGATTCAAACACCTAATTTACTAGTATTTAAAACAGCTTAATCTAAATTAGGGGGTTACCTAATTTCCAAACCCCTAATTCTATTTTTATGATCTAAATTGTAATAAATTTACTATGTACTTTTTTCTTTGTGCATTTTTTGTGTATTTAGTTATTCCTAGGCATTCACGCGAGGAATCAATCGTATTCGAGGCAACCTTCGATAAATTAGATTAGTCTCCCACCCTTGGCATCATATAATTATTTTAAAACAGGGTCATGACAGTCACAGTCCAATGAACAGTGATTAAGGAACACAAATGTCAAAGAAATCACAGTCCAGTGAACAGTAGTTAACAAACAGAAATGTCAAAGAAATTAGCGTTTCGATACCATTTCACATACTTCAACATACTTTTATATATTTTTGTGTAGTTTACACATTTCAATGCACCTTTTGCAACCCAAACACCACCCGCTGGATTTAGGTTAGCATTTTTCTTCAAAATTATACCAGCCCCAGCTTGGTCTAGTTGTTATTGAGATTATTTTAGCTGACTTAGTTTTTGAATTTTTTTGCCCTTTTGGATGTTTTGGAATTTTAAAATTTGATTTTTCAGTTTTTTGATCGTTTGATCAAAATTTTGTACTCTTTATGTTCCTTTTGACGAGTGAAGTCAAAAAATATAAATAAAACAACTAAAAAATTTATATATATATATAAACTCAACCAAACGGGGGCATAATTCCATCCTCTATAGACCTGCACTTTGATCAAAAGAATTTGAAAAGATAGCATCACGGAAAACGATGCTCAAAGTAAATAAATTAATCACTTTATAAATGTAAAGTATCTTCAATGTTTCT
>BRYE01000015.1:11577138-11579638 GCA_030159115.1 Actinidia arguta var. hypoleuca | reverse complement strand
TTAGCTATAGGTTCAAGGCTTAGCTTCATTAAGACAATTAGTCGAATAATTTTTTATTAAATCTTACAATTCCACGGACTCATAAGTTTTATGAGCTAAAGTTCTCTAATTTAATAGAAAACCAAATTATAGACATTTTACCATTGGTTTTTGAAATAAAAATTAAAACAAATCATTATTTGTTGCTTTGAAAGTAAAATTATTATTTTTTAAATTTTATTTTTCACTATCATTGTCTAAAATAGTAAAATTATACTGTTTATTATTTTGAATAATAAGATTAGTTTTTGAAAATATTTTTACCATTTTTCACCATCATCACTGCCATAGCCATCACCACACAGAACAGTGAAATTGTATTGTTTGCATTTTTGAATAGTAAATTCAGAGATTGGTCACTATTCAAAATAATAAATTTTCACTAAACAGTCAAATTTTATTATTTTAGGTCGCCAATAACTGGGTAGAAAGTCGTCTATTGACCGCTTGCCACCAATGGGCGGTAACAATAGTGTAAGTACAGATGGGGTCGAAAGAAATTATGGCGGTGATATTCAAAAAATTAAAAGTCAATTTTAATTTTTTTATAATAAACTAATTGAGTTAAAAAAGTGTTCTTATTAAGCTATGACCAAAAGTCTCTATTATTACGTTGTAATATCCAATTCCCTATATAATTGCACATTTTTTTGTTATTCTTTTAATTAGAATAATTAAATCTAAATTTATTATATGAGAACTCGCTCTATATTCTTGAATAATTTTGAATTAATTTTATAATCACACATTTATGTATATTCTGTTTTACATATATGTCTATATAAATTGTGTGGCAGGAAATGATTGAATAAATTTTCCTTACGATGATAATGAAAAAGTGCTACAAAATAAAGCGACACAAGGGCGGGGCATGAATAACATATACTTACTCTTTCGAGTTTACAAAATTTTGAAAAAAATTGGTGGACATTTAAAATTTTAAAAATAAAATATTTATTTTTTAAAAGGCTAACAAATCAGTTTATTTTTTTATAATAGATGATCTACATATAGAAACTTAACAAATGAACGGTTTCAACAGCTAGTCTAATTAACTATGTGGTCAGAAAATAATTGTGTTTAACTGAAGAGACAAGCTGCGAACTAACAGAGGTCTTGCTTGTGATTCTTCGTAGTGGATTAATTACAAAAGCAGCCTTTGTTTTTCATCTAGATTAAGAGTACATAAAAAATAATATATATATATATATATATATATATTATAAGCCTCAATGAGAATTGATGTGGGAAAAATATACACACACCCTTAATATTCTAAGTGATGCATGACGTCCAAGGATTCATAGCACCCACATTTTTTGTCGCCTAAATTGTTAAAAACAACTGAGTTCCACTTCGCCTACATATAAACTAGTCTCTACAGATCGTCATAGGACGAGGTGATCTATCTCGCCGAGTCAGAGAACAACTCCATGAGGACTTGATTCTCCAAAAAAAACTCCATCTCTATTTATATATATATATATATATATATGTATTGTAAACTCATTGAGAACTATATTAATATAAAAAATTAAGTTGATCTAATATAGATTAATGGTAGATCAATAATAATTTATATAAAGATAAATAGGTATAAATATGTGTGGCACTTTCATTTATTATGTTATAAAATATGACTGAAAAGTTATTGAAGTACTAATTTTTATGACAGAATCTACAATATAAATAATTGAGATCATCAAAATGACTCCAAAATACTTGAACTATACGGTGCAATTCATTTACTTGGCCTTTAGATAAGCAAGGTCCTTTTAGAAATTCTTACCCATCACTTTTTTGTAAATAGATAATTCCACAAAAATAAAAAGGTCAATTCCAATTACAATCTCAAGAGTTTTGGTGGTACCGTGTGTTATTGTCACATTAATTAGTGACCCATAACAAAAAGTTTCCAATTGTGTTGGGGTCTCAAGAGTTTGGGTGGTACCGTGTGTTATTGTCACATTAATAAGTGACCCATAACAAAAAGTTTCCAATTGTGTTGAAGTCATCTTACAATGTCTTTGATTCAAAAAATTTTAGGTGATATCAATTTCTCAATTAAGTCAATTTATACGGGACTTTATCCAATTTTCAATTAATAAACAGTGTGATTAATTTGAAGTTATATACATAAAAGAGGATCGACAATAAAATTTACCCTTTTTAAAATAATTTCTCACGTTTTATTGGTGGATTATATCACTCCAAGTTTCTTATTCGCACGCAATGTTTTTGGTTCGATCTGTAAGTAAAGAGATTTGGATGTCCACGTCATTATACGTTTTCTTATTTTAGGGTAAATTGTACATTTATCCCTTCAACTTTGTATATGATTGTACTCAAGTCCTTGTTCTTTCAATTGCAACAATGTAACCTATAAATTTATACCCCAATTTCAATGTACCCCTTTCATTAGTTGTCATTTAAAATCTTGACACAAAAGCCACATGAGACG
>BRYE01000015.1:11547138-11557138 GCA_030159115.1 Actinidia arguta var. hypoleuca | reverse complement strand
AACAGTAGGATAATAAGATATTACACTTCTATTTTTTTTAATAAATTAATAAGAATATATTTAAATTTATTTAAATATTCTATAAAGAATAATATTTAAATAATTTTACTTAATAAATATATATATAAAGTGTATTTTAGACGCAAAAAACCCTATCAAATTCATAAATTCCTCGTTTTTTAACTTTTAAATTGTTTACTTGATGAATATTCTAGACTTAGTCCATGACGTTGTCTCTTTTTCTATATTTTCTCGTTGCTTTGACTCTCTCCTATTACAGTTTTGAATTTTGTGTTCCACTTTTGGGTCATAGGTCGTAACAAATGCAAAGTCATCTTTTGGGAATTGACGGCAATGACCGTAATTGGTAGGGTGCAAACCTGTCTCTAACACCGACACCATTAATTACGAACTGAACTCATATAATTTAGAATTTTAAATATTTAAAAAATTATTGAGATAATGAGTTAAGTAGATTATTCAAACTTAATTTAAAAACTTAACGAGATTTAAAATTAAATCCGAAATTTGATTTATTTATCAATGAAATTGATCTCAAACGGGCTTTTTAACAAGTCATGAGCTAAATTTGAGTAACTCAATTATTTTATCATCCCTAATTCAAGGAATACTTAGTAGAAAATAAGTCGGGTAGTGGGTACCAAATGTAAAAATCCAAAAATTACAAATTCTAATATTTAAATTGAGTTAAAATATTAATGGGTCATCTAAAAAATTTACGATTAATTAATAAATCAAAAAAAATAATTTTTTTTGTCAAAAAATATTTGAGCCAGGGACCATTTATTAAAAAAAATTACCAAAAAAAAAATATTGAACCTAACCCATATCAATTTTTTTTAGTAATTAACTTAATTTTTACTAAATTAGGCAAAAATAAGAAATTTTTATAAAAAGATTATTTTAATAAAAAAAATTATTAAAAAAAATTACTAAAAAAAAAGAAACAAAACTTAAAAAAAAATACAAAACTGAAAAAAAAAAATAAAAAAATCCGAGAGAAAGAGAGAAATTTTCAAGGGTATTTATGATATTTCTTTCGGAAAATACTGACGTCACTAACGGCAGGTGGTTTAATTGCCAATACACCAAACTTCAGGGGGTCTACTTACCTATTTTTGAAAGATTTCGGATCTAAATATCAATACATCAAATCTCAGGGGGCGTAGGCGAAGTTTTCCCTAATTAATATTTGCTTTTGCAGCGTTGAACCTTTGGTCTATCAGACTGCCCCACAAGCAAAGTCATCTCAGGCCAGGGTCCATCTACTTGTCCGACGCCGTAGCCTGGTCCTATATTTCTTTCACGTAGCCCAACTCAAAGCCTAGCCCCTAACTAACAGCTCTCCCACCAATATGCCAAATTTTTTAAATACATTCATTTCAACCAATATACCAAAATATTGCAAGGTATTTGGGAAGTGGTATGCTAGTTTCCTATTGATTGGCCATCCTTTATAACTATTTTAATAATTCTTATAGCAACAAAAAAAAAATTGAAACTATTTATTTTATAACTTAAAAACTATTGGCTCTCTCACACTATATCTAATCCACTATATCTTCAAACCAACATTATGATGTTTTTTAAAATTTAAAAAATTAAGGCTCAGTTTGGGGTATTAGTTTTTAATTTTTTTTACTTCATTGATTTTTGAGTTTTTTTTTGTTTTTTGGTTGTTGTTTTTTCACCGTTTGATCAAATTTTTATACTTTTCCGATTTCTATTGACGAGAGAAGTCTGGAAATATATATTAAAAAAAAGTATCACTAAATACAAAAAAATTCAAAACCCAAGAAAGTAAAAAATAAAAAAATTCAATTACAACTTCAACTCTATTATTTTCTTATTGGCTTTTAAAACAACCCATAAAATTGATAAATATATATATATATATATATATATGTGTGTGTGTGTGTGTGTTTAAGGGATATATTATATTGGAAAATGAAAAATATGACATATTACACAAAGATATAAAAGTTGCAATAATAAAAAACTGCAGTTTTTTTTTGCTAGTAATGTTTTTTAGTTTAGAAGTGATGGGAGTGTTTTACGGAAGCTTGGGCCTGATTGCATAGTTGCAGTTTCACAATTTATGATTGGGCTTTTGGATTATGGGCTTGTAAATACAACTAGTGTAGCGGCTGAACTTTGGGGCATCAAGACTGGGGCATTGCGGCAGTCTTGATGTATTTTTATTTTTTCTCGCCAAAGGCTAAACTAGAGGTGTTAAACATGTCGTGTCATGTTGTGCTCATTTTAATCGTGTCATGCCGTGCTCATTTGATAAAAATCTAAGAGCCCATTTATGCTTCATGCCGTGCCGTGTTATATTTTTTTTTATGAATAAATTTAATACATCAAAAATCAAAAATTATTTAAAATTTGCTCTCATAATAGTGTCATGTTGTGCAAAAAAAAAAGTGGTCCGAACCGACCCACCACCGTGGTTGTACCGTGACCATGCCATCTCATTAGTTTGACATCTCTAACCTAAACATATAAAAACTCAGTCTCAAAAACCTCATATTCTTACTCATCACCTATATTAAGCTGTAACTTGAGCTAAACCAACTCGAGAAATTTAGATGTAGCCCAAAAAAAAATAGTTTTTTTTTCTTTTACATTTTTCAATCCTGTAATGGGAGTTGAAAAGGTAACAAAGTTTTGTTTAAAAGATAAAAATAGTTCATTAAAAACTTAAATCAGCAACTTAAAAAATTAGTCAATTGTTATCCCAAACCAACCCTTAAAATTTGAATATCAGCACCACAATCAGTGTTATCATATTCTCTAATAATGATTAAACATAATATTAATTGCTCTAATTAAGTGATCTTTGTAGAAAGTAAAATATCTTGTTGAGATTATATTTGTTGGGATAAAACACTATACTCTGTTCACAGAGACGGCTTTTACAACATATGTCTGTTGAGTGCGATTCGAATATTATAAAAAACTTTTGCCTCTATCATTGATCACTGATTAGATTTAAGGTGAAATGGTCGAATATCCAATCCAACAATATTCTCAAGATTTCAATCAAAACTAGATAGGACTTACCGTGGGTGACTTTGACAATACAGATTGTTGTAACTAAACTTATGTTAAAATTTATTATTTAAAAATATAAGTTGAAAAATCTCAAAATATGGCTTCAAAATTCAATTTTTTTTACAATTTTTTAGACCCGTAAATAGAAGTAGAAGTCGTGTTAAATATTTTAATATAATTTTTAAAACAGAAAACAGCAGAAGCTATTGTTCATAAGCCGCAACAAACACCATAATATTTCTCCACCCTCTAGAAGTAAATTCCTAGCCAACCAAACATTTCCAAATATCCTTTGTAACCACGTGATATATGCATGTTTAATTAGAGGCCGGACGTAGCCTCCAATGTCAACTCCATTGTGCTTGAGTTTGATATCTAAAAATCATTATAAACACGTTTCTTAATTTCACCATTTGTTTTGTGTCTTGCTCGACGAAATAGAAACGTTTTCCACATCAAGTGGAGAAAGTGGACTTGGAGTGGCGGTCTAAAATAACTCAATCATCTATCCAAATCAATACACGATTTCCACATTGGGAGTAGAATATATATTTTCAGGACGTGTTTTTCTATTTGTGACAAAAAGTCATGATGACTCACCCAAACAAAATCATATGAACCTCAATTAGAGATCTATAGGAAAGGAAGGTCATATCTCAGATCTAGTTACGTGATTCAATTGTTTATATTGTAAAATTTAATGGGTAAATTATATTAAAAAAATTAAATTATTTGAATAACTATCGGCACATGGGTTGATTATGTCTTAAAAAAATCAATGCGATACGTAATTTTAAGAGTTAATTATAACATAAATCTGTCTGGATCGTATGAATGTCAATATTTGATCATACTGATTTCTTACAGAGATTATGTACTTTAAAAGCTCTGCACAGAACTACAAATTGGATCGGGCTCGATGAGTCAGCTCAATATTCGCCCCTTAAATGGCACTGATTAGGTTGGCTCAGACTATTCAAGTAAGGGTCAAGCTTGACGCCTGCAAGTCTAGCGTTTTTGAACTGGACACCTCTGGGCGTAGCCCAACCCGTTTGATAGTACGCCCCGAATAAACCCAAAGCCCAGCCCGCTTAGCCCGCCACACGAAGCCGAAGCCGAAGCCGAACTGCCCAGATCGAGTCTGCCCAAATCTGTAACCAAATCGGGTTGGCCCAACTCAGACGAACCCCAATTTGCACCAATAACTCTCTACATGTGAACGTTTCTGATTATAGCCGAGACAAGCCTACATCATTAGCATAGTACGGCCGCTACCAGCTAGGTTCCATGGGGCATATAAAGTTTATAAAATTGATGACCAGTGGGTTCCACACGGAGAAGAAAAAAACGGATGGTGACGAGAAACATTTTCTTCTTGATGGTTCATTTTCTTTCTTTATTGTTTTTGTAAATTTTACTAAACTTCCCTAAATTTTTTGATAAATACAGATACCTCATTTATAATTTTAAAAATAACACCGATCTAACTTATTATTAAAATAAATGTCAAAGTTCCTACCTAAAGTTAATTTTTGTGTACAAATAATAAATTTGCCCTTTAATTTAGGACTTTTATTTTATTTTTCTAAATATACTTATTAAAATAAATAAATAAAATTTCTCAAAATACTATTTATTTATAAAATACTCTATTTTTATTTATTTTTATCAATAAGTAATATTTTTAAAAAAGAATTGATCTAAATAGTTTACTTTTAACTACTAATAATGAAAATATACTTAAAAAATAACACTTTATTATCAATATTATTTTTTAAAAAATATCTAAATATTTAGTTTTTAAAGTGCTCCTAATCTAAACATAATTAAAAAATAAACTTGCTTTTCTATTTTTTTTAAAAAATAAAATATTTATTTTAATTATTGTATTGAAAAAAATAAATAAAAACCCTAAATTAACAGGACAATCTTATTATTTTTGGATAAAAAAATAATTATAGGGAAGAATCTCATGTGAATTGTATTAAATTGTAGAATTAATTATGTCAGAAAAATAAGCATACAACCTCACAAAAAATTACAAAGTCAACACAAATTAAAAAAAAAAAGTGCTTATAATATTGAAAAATGAAAATGGAATATAACCAAAATAATTCTAAAGTACTTAATAATTTCTTTTAGATTGTGTAAAAGAAAAGATAAAATAATTAAAAATTATACATATTATTTTATTTATTTTTAAATCTATATCTTTAAAAATTATTGATTTAGTCTCCGTTTGATACTAGCTTTTTTTTTAATTTTTTTATTTAAAATAAGTAAAAAAGTCAATCAAAATTGATTTTTTTATTTTTCTATTTTTATTTTTTTACTTAATTTTAGTTAAAATAAAGCAAAAAAATAAAAAAATAAAAATAATTAACCTTTTTAATTATAAATTTTAAAAAAATTAATTTTTAAATATTACCAAACACACCCTTAAACACAAGTAAAAGCCAGGAACCGTTGTCTTGTTCTGCTAAATTCAAGTTTACTTGGTCAAGATAACAGGTGTCCAGATATTTCAGCACATGGCATTATGAATCATAATGGTTCATGTTTATGTCCAAATTCATGTCATTCCTTGAATCGTATAAAGCGATTTTTTAACAGCACTGAATAATCTTGTCATTGTCATAATCACGAATAGGACTTTCTATTTTTTAATTTAAGAATGTTTTAAAATACTAATCTACTTTAAACAATCAAAGAGAAATAAAAAGTTTTGTCAAGTACAGTGCATCGACAAGTGGTGGGCCAGTAAAAATACCGAACTCATCATATATAGAGTTTGGATGCTCTTATGACATCGAGTCTTATTTTGGATTTAATAATATGATCAAAATAATTCATATTGTAGAGTTGAACGAGTAGATAATTTATATAAAAAAAGCATTTGTAATCACATGTTCAATTATAGTTTTCTTAAAAAAAATTAATTAATATGATCCGTTTGCACGATTGATACAGTGTCCGATCAATCTAAATTTTTGCATAGATTATTTGCACAGTAAGCCTTACAAAATAAATTATTCTGATTATATTAATAAGACCGAGACGAACCCCATATAATCAGTCAACATGATATTACGCCTAAAAATATATACTCCCTCGATCCCCTGTTGTTGACCTAATTTGAAAGTTTTAACTTTTTAAGAGACATGTAATTATTGCATTCAAATTTAAATTTAGAGGCATTACTTTTAACATTACCCTATTTATTTTTCACTTTAGAATATATTTTTAGATATTTATTAAGAGTAAGTTTTAAAAAATTATAAACTTGATACTTTGATTTTTCAAAATGGATAATCTTTTTGAGATATGTTCCAAAATAATAATAATAAAAAAGGACGAGGTTGTCGTAGTTCTCTCAAAATATTACAACCATGTAGTACCCTTACATCGGATTGCTATAGGTTCATGATAATTATTTAAAACGTTAATATTATAAAAATTATTAAGTTGATCATTCATAAAAAAATATATTGATTGAGCATCGGTAATTACATGATCAAAACACATTTGTTTTAAAAAAGAAATAACGAGTATAATTTTTTTTAATATACTATCATGCAAACAACATATGATTATTTAGGTACTGATATTCTATCGACTTAATTTTTTAATTAAATTATATGCTCAGCAGATATTGTAAATTAAATTATTCGCATTATAAAAATAATAAATAATAAATTCATTAAAAGAACACTACAAAAACTCCAAATCGGGGAGATGGTACTATTCATATTCTTTTTGAAGTAGAGTACAAATATACAAGGCAGTAGTGTACACAGGGACTTTAGTGTAAACGGCGCCGTTAAAATGGAGGCAATGAGTACGGGTAGTATGGGCCAAGCCGCCGTGTGGCCCCCAGTTGGACGACCATTAACGCGACCGACGCCGTCAACGACGTGGTAACGGAATCATCTCTTCTCTCTCCTCCACTCCACGCATATCAAGCGTACGTACAACGTAAAAAAGCTATTATTAGTACAAAACAATCCGCAGACCGCCGTGACGCGTCTGTTGCCGACATATTCCATGTGAGCGCGTGGGCCCGAAACATCGAAGCTATGAAACTGCCACGTTGCAAGAGTGTGTGGGCCCTTCGTCGTAGAATATCCAATGCACAACCTTGACTTCACGCGCCTTAACCATTTTGTAAATGTAATTTTTAGTTTGGTCCCTAAAAGATTGGAAGATTCTCATTTCGATCTCTAAGGTCTTACCTTTTCAATTTAGTTGTCGAACTTACCCTTGCGATCCACTTGCCAGCTGTTAAATAGTAAGCTAAGGGGAAATTGTTACATGACGCCACGTGGAATAACAATCTAAGGGGTTAAATGTAATTTTTATAAATCGACAATTAATTAGATAAGAAAATCCAACAACACATACCACAAGTTTAGCGATCACAACTTTAACAAAAGAAAGTCTTGTAATGAATAAGAGTTAAATTCGTAAATTGTTTTAATTCGTCTGGCATGGACAACTTTTTAATATTTTATTAGTTAAATTATTCTAAAAAAAAATTATATTTAGCTAAATTGATGTGCATGTTTGTTCTTAATATATATATATATATATATATATATATATATATATATATAGTGAAATGACGGCCGGGCAGGTAGAGCTGGGGTGGCGTCAGGTGAGAGATGAGATTAGAATCTCTCTATGTTTTACACTTTTTATTGGCTGCTGCACTTGCAACGGCTGGCAATGGCAGCTGTTAAGGTCTGACGCATTTTATTACTGGGCCCAGTTTCTCTACCGTCCAAAAAAATTGACTGAGTATAATTCAAAGAATTTTGAATTTTATTTTGATGATCTAAAATATTTTTATTATAAAAATATTAAAAAATATTTTTAAAGAGATCGTTAATGTATAAAAAATATATAAAAATATATTAAAAAGTATAAAAAATATATTAAAATTTTTTTTTTTTTATCATTTTATGTTTCTTATTGATCGTGCTTAGCAGAACCCTTTTATTATTAGTGATCGAATATAAATTAATAATTAATTAATATTAATTTATATAAAAATAAATGCGCTTAAATTTATGATTATAAATATCATATTTATTTATTAAATTAAAAATAATACTCAATAAATATTAATTTATATTTAATTAATATAATTTTTTATCGTATTAATGTTTATAATATAATTTATAATATAAATTATTTAAATTCTCAAAATGATACCCAAAATACACTCTGCTGCCCAAAAGCTGTGTCCTTTTTTATTAGGTAAGAGATGGGAGTTGGCGTGTCCACATGCGCTTTCTTACGCTTTTCAATCTACTGGCCTGTTTTTGTCAGTGGTTACTCTGCTTCTTCTTTTTCGAAATCTGTTTTTCAAAACACGGGTGCTAGTGGGCCTCCACGCCACTGTTGGAGAAAAGGAAACATAACAATTTCATATAGGTTAGCAACGCCCATAGTTTTAAAACCCAAAAAAAGAAAAAAATATTGTTTTAAAATAGTTCAAAAACAAATTCTTGAATAATAGGAAAAATAGGCTCGGATTTTGCAGAATAGTTTTCAAAATTTTTATTTGGTTGATGGATTCTCTAAAAAAGTCACATTTTTTTTTAAAATAGATTTTAAAAATATCTTCAAATTTTAAAAATTGTTTTCAGTAAAAAATGTATAATATATGAAATTAATAAATATTTTTATTTTCAAAAACAATTTCTAAAACCTAGCCTAAGTCTTTGAAAACATATTTTGAAAACAAACTAAAGGAAGCCATTTTCCCATTTGTTTCCTTTCATTGTAACCTCAAAAATCTTCCACGCGTTCAATTCCTCTTATCTAACCCTAATATTAAACCCAACGAGAAAGTGACCGTGGACGTGTTTGCATAATTAATTCCTACTTATCTACATCACATATTTTATCACGTACTTGAGACTTGTGACATATAATTTATTGGGTAAATTACATCAGTAGTCCCTATATTTTTTCCTTTTTGTCATTTTGGTCCCATCTATTTTGAATTGGCTCGATTTTAATCATGCATTTTAGATTTTGTGTCAATCACTTGAAGTTGTTATTTTGATAAAAAATTTTTTTTACAAAAATACAAATATTTATGCTTTTGTCCACCTTCAAGTGTGTAAATATAAGACCGAATGAAATGGCTATCCTTGAGATTTTGGATAAAGCTTTATTGCCCAGATATAAAAATATCTACCGTTAACCACATGAATTAGGGATGGAGATGGCTACTATGCTCAAGCCTGTGAAAAACGCGACGATGACACAATTCTTTTACAATCCTACAAATTAGGATTATGAAAGATTGGTATTCCATTATTTCATTGAGGGGGGAGTATACAATTTCAAATTTTATATCATATGGAAAGCATCTTGGTTTGACTTCTCCCTTGGTTCATGACTATGACTATAATATTATTGATGTGATTTGGATGACCTACGATCATCTAATTCTCGTAGAAGCTCATGTACATTCTTGAACTAGTTTGAAATAGTCATAAATTCTTCATATTAACTTGGAGTTTTTAATGCTTTTCCATGATCATTTTATTCCCTAATTTATCAAATTTAAAGGGTGTAATTTTTGATCAAGTTCTTCTTGTATAGTTTTTCTATGTTTCATTCTTGTTTTGTTTAGTTTTAACACAAATTTCTCTTGGTTTTTTATAATTCTTTCAATGGTAAAGGAATTTTGAGAGGTTTAAAGTATTTTGTCAAAATTTTCTGAGACGGTTTTAAAAAGTTTGCTTTCAGCATTTTTCACTCGATGGACTCTCGAGCCTATTTTCACTGTTTGTAAAACTCAGAGCTCTTGGTATTTGTCGCTGGATAGATTCCCGAGCCCCATAGCAAGCGTTGCCCACCGCTTGACAGCTTCTCGAGCGAAAAGTCGAGCAGTCAAGCGTGTTTT
>BRYE01000015.1:11537138-11542138 GCA_030159115.1 Actinidia arguta var. hypoleuca | reverse complement strand
TTGTCAAACTGTGCTATTACAGTGTGTCCCATTGAGGGAATCAACTTTCTACAGCAATTAAACGATTTCTATGGTTCCTAAAAAAAACATTGGCTGGGGAAGAATACAAAAGAAACCCTAACACATGTTGACAAAGACATTTAAATAAAGATCAAAATGGCCAGTAAAACCGAAGTAGGTAACTGAGTGGCAAAAGGCTTCAGCAACAGGTCACCATAACATTAGCAAAATTCAAATGCATGGGATCTCGGAGTTGTAGTTGACTGGTTATGAAAGTAAGCTCGGCCCATTCTCTGTAGCTGTCCGAGCATTTTCATGCCCATGATGCCTTGACATTTGCACGTCACGAGAGAAATGAATACTTGCTTTTGCATAGGGAGCATCTCTTGCTGCACAAAACAGAAGATGGAGGAGTATAAGCAATAGAGCAAATCTACTCCTCTACACAAGTGTTTGTGTGGGTGTCGGAGATGGGGGTGGGGGGTTGTTATGTTGGTTAATTCCTCCTATTACCAAACCATACTAAGCCTTGTCTCACAATCATTCAGATTCGGCTACACAAGTGTTCGTGTGGGTGTTGGAGCGAGAAGATATGTTATGTTTGTTAATTCCTTGTATTATCAAACCATACTAAGCCTCGTATCGCAATCGTTCATATTTGGATTCGGCCACATAACCCAGCCATTAATTTGTGCTAAAGGTGGTGACGGTAGTGGTGGTGGCGGCAATTGGGGGAAGGCAGAAAGATGAGTATGATTTTCTTTATATAACCACCACTATTTTCTACTATTTACATTTCGACGTAATAAAATCTCCGTGAGTTGACCAGTAATAACAGTTTTTAATTGCATATAATGTAGTTTCCTCTCTCTGTTCGAGCATAGCCTAGATATATTTACCTGCAATTCTCTGAGCACCGAGAATATTCTGCTGCCTTTTCCACCAACACATTAGGCAGGTGAAAATAATCAAGAGTGCTACACATGAACCTAACGCAATGCCAATTTTTGCTCCAACAGAGAGGTGGAGACCACACGTTGGTAGTCCAGGAATGCCACAAAGACCTGCATTATCGGTAAAGCTGCAAGCATCCATGGCAAGTATCTAAGGAAGAACACATCACAGAAATGTTCTATTTCCCCTAGCATTTGTATTTATTATCTCTGGTTTTGTTCCAAGGAATGATTCTTTTAAACTTAATAGGTTATGACCATACTTGAAGCTCGGCCTATGTAAAAGTCTTCCCACTAGTGCCGTTGGTACTCTTCCGGAGAGGGAATTGCCATTGAGATTCCTGCACCATGACTACACATAGGTTAAATGTCAATTCTGCACATTCCCAATTCACATTAGTCAGACATCTGAAAGATCTTACAGTCTTTGTAATGATGTCAACTGTCCAAGGCTTTCGAGAATTGATCCATTGAAAAAATTATTGGACAGGTCCCTGTGATACCGATATGTGTCATTAGAGATTATGATGACAGAGTAACTAAAACTAAAGACAACTGACAAACGCTGAATAAACTGTATTGAGTCATTCACTTATTTAAGTCCTTATGTACACTTCTCGACAAATCAATTTTTTTCTTTGAAATCATTATCACACCATTACACTTTCCCATATCTGACTTAATAATCAATATATGACAACACTATTCTATAATGCTTTGAAATGCTCTATCTAGGAGCCATTATTTAGGCAATTTTGTTTCCAAGCCTACTTTTGATTTTTTGCCCCATCGAACTTGATGACTTTATAGTCTATCCATTTATCCGTATATTTCTGAACTATGAGATCCTAGTTTATGAAATTATATTCCCAATAAAAACACCACCCTAATTAACCCTGCAAACAATATAACATGAATATTCTAGTCAGTTTAAATACTAGGTATCTCGGAAATCCTAAAACGTGAGCTGTGTACCAAGATATATAGAAAGAGATTAACAAATAAACAGTTTTTAACTAGTTTTCATTGTTAAACTTATCTTGTGAATATATGTCCATTAAATAATGGTAACTCCAGCACTCTTCTTATACTTAACAAGTACTCTCTCTCTCTCTCTCTCTCAGGAAGTTGTACAGGAAAAAAATGATGCTGTATGACTTGCATTGATGCAGTATTGCCAAAAAAGAAACAGGAGGAGAACAACAGTATCAGTTTTATTCACTAGAACAATAGCAATAGAAATTTTATCCAAGAAATGCAATGATGCTTACAACATCCGATTTCATGCGATTCTGGAAGTTGTACAGCCATACTGGTAAATTTTAGATCCACCATAATAGAGGAGTCTCAACTCTCAACAATTATGCAAGAGATACAAGGCAGTGGCTTAAAAGTAACTATAGCAGCATATATAGCTGATCAAACTTGGGTAGTAAATATTTAGCAAGACATGAATATAAAAGTAACTGTGTGGCAGTGCAATCTAGCTAAATGTTCTGTGGTAAAAGAATCAAGGTAGTTGTTAAAGAGGATCGGGGTCCAATCTAAAATCAATTGGCAATAGGTGGAGTGGCATCTAGATTATATCTGCTAAGCTTAGGTGACTTAAGTAAGCAATGTGGGACTAACACTCCGCACGTGCCGTCCGGATGCACGTGGAGGTGACAACAACAATAACGGAAACAACGACAACAATGGAAATAACTCAGAAACAACTCGGGCAGAAATTTGGGCCCACGCGATAACCACCCAAGACCTAACTTTGATACCATGTTAAAGAGGATCCCGGGGGGGGGGGGGGGGGGGGGGGGGGGGCGCTCTAACCTAAAACCAATTGGCAATAGGTGGAGTGGCCTCTTAATTACATATACTAAGCTTGGGTGGCTTAAGTAAGCGACGTGGGACTAACACTTATAAGACTAAGAGTAGTAATATAATGTTTTAAAAGAGATGAATAAGATATTAATGTCAAAACTCAAAAGTACATACACACATGTATATCATACTTGCAATTTCTCCAAGCTCGTAACTGCTCCAAGGGAGGATGGAATTGGTCCATGAATGCTGTTTCCACTCAAGTTTCTGAAAATGTAACAAAACTAAGCTGTGAAACATCAGTATGACAATCTGTGTCACTTCCAACAAATTTAAGTATTACACACACAAGAATCAATATAGCATATCATTATCCTGACCGCTGAAAATTAGACGTTTGTACTATAGATGATTCTCAAATGAAGCTCAAAAAGAACTGTGGTAAAACACTTACATGCTCTGAAGATGACGCAGTTTTGACATGTCATTGGGCAGCAACCCTCTCAAACCTTGGTTGTCAAGACCACTGATCACGCAGAGCATAAGTAGTTAGTCAAAACTATGCAAACAAAGTAATGGAAAAGGTACGAGAATTTTAATATATCAAGCCTCAGAAACACCATGCATTGGTCACCGACCTACTGGGAGTTAAATACATCTCTCAGAATGTTATTTGACAAGAGATAAAAAGAGAACACCTTAAATACAAGTAAATTAAAAGCGATCCTTAATTTGTCAACAATTTTCCTAGACAACTTACCATTCAAGCACGCACAATTTATCCTTGTATTAAAAACGTAACTAGTCCCCCCAAAAGAGTGAGAACATAGGTTTAAGCAGCACAAAGTAAAATGGACAAAAATAAATTAGATAAAATTGCACAACATAGTAAAAGCTATTAAGTGATTCATAAACTATGGTTTTAAATGCCATGAGACTATACAACTAAACGGATAAGTTTGTTGACAAAAAAAGGCAGAACAAGAAAGTGAAAGCCCAAACATAATGCAACAAAACTTAGATTGAACCTTGAATGTTCCACAAAAAAGATCCATGTCAAATTCTCCCGAATGCTACATTCATAAGAGGAGACCTGCTCCCATGACCTTGCCCTACAGTAAAACTGAGAATAACCATTCACAAGAGTACATGCAAATCTGAATGGCACCCATAGGTTCCCAATTTTAAAATTCCACTCAGATGCCAAGTGACACCCATAGGATAAGTGTCATGTTGGCAAGTAGTAACGGGGTTCTCATTTCATTGCTGAGTGGTGCCCCCTTGTCTCCTCTGACAACTAAAGTGGGACTGTAGATCAGTCTTTCCTCCAATTTAGATTCACCTGAAAACTCTGAATTCTGTTATCTGGAACTTTTGGACAAGGTTGTTTACCACTTCTTTTATTTGAAAATTCCCTGTCTTTTATCAAAATTTTGTTAGAACTTATACTCCCGAAGATATTGTGTTGCTAAAAAAGTAATAAGATATGGGTGGCATCATGCACCATAATACAAGATCTATCTTTTATGGACGCCATAGGCAATGATGTTATATACGAAACAGGCACATGGCTTAGTATCTAAGTTTCTTTAATTAACATTTTCCATTCATTTCTTTTAAAAGTAAAAATTGAGCAAGACATGAATAAAAGTAACTGCGTGGCAGTGTAGTGTTTTGGTAAGCAGTCTAGCTAAATGTTCTGTGACACAATGAGATCCCACCCCCATCCCCCACCCAACCCAAGCAGTCAAGTGTCAAAACTCAAAAGTACATACCAGTGTGTTTATGTTTTTAGTAACGGTATGTGCTTATGTTAACATAGAGCCTTTAGTGTGGGAACTTGTGTCAACATGAAACTACAACGTACTAAAGGAACATTATAAGAAAGTTGTGTATGATTACAGAAAAACTTTAATAACTGCCATGCTTTTTTGGTGCACATTATTGTATAGCTTGATATACAATGTTGGGCCCATTTCCTAACAACTTATGCTTTTGAGACAATTGGTGATCTAACAAGCATGACTCAAAATCGGGCAGGCGATCCACATTCCTACCTATACCTATGTAGTGTCATGCCAGACACAGGTGCTTCACACATACAAAAAAAGTCCACCTGGCTTATTACATAAGCATCATCATGGGGCTGGATAAGTCAGCCTGGCAATGCCCCAGTGCATTTTCCTACCCAACAGGAGTTAACAGCTTTTAATCAAAATTGCCCCTTGCCCA
>BRYE01000015.1:11509638-11512138 GCA_030159115.1 Actinidia arguta var. hypoleuca | reverse complement strand
TGGGAAATTAGGTTTGAATTTGGCTTGATGTGCGAGACATGGTTATTAATGTTTGAGAATAAAAAGGTTGCAAGTTGGGTGATGTAAGAAAATTAAATGAAAGATATAAGAAAATCACATAATCATGCATACACACAAAGTTGTTAATCTCGTATTGGTTAATGTACCGTTTTGATTATTGGTATGATAAGTACCGATACCGGTGTGTACTGGTGTACTGTTTCGAAATTATCGCTATATATACCTTATACATTTTACATGATTTTTTTTCCTATGGTTAATAGAACTGTAAAAAATATAATATTTTATCACACATCACAAGTTTAAAATAATTCAAACAACAAATCATAAGTTTTAAAAAGACCCTTTTAAAACTTATTGGGTTTGAGAATTTACGAAAAAATCATTTCAAAACTCTTAAATTTACAAAAATATTTTGAAAAATTGTGTTCTTGATGAATTTCGAGATTCTGCCGATAAGTTCGGTACATGCCGGTATTTGAGCATCATGAAACATAATATTTTGTATTCCATTTTCATTCGATAAAGTACGGAGTTAATTGACAACTCTGCACACAGATGCACAAACTCTTCCATGGATTGGATAGAACTCACATATGGAGTGTACATTCCATACATAGTATGTGTGAGAGAGAGAGTTTGTATAATTGTATACGACAATAACTTTACTCTTTATAATTTAATTCTCATAATTAGTATCATACGCACTTATACAAACATAGACACAAACTTTAATTTTTAACTTTTGAAGTCATTGGAAGAACTTCATATAATTTGGGATGTTTCCGGTAGTTAATTTGTTGCCGTTTCTATTTTTGGAAGTTGTGCCAAAGTATGTTTGACACAATATTTATTTTTATTTATAAGCTAAAAATAACTCAAAAGACCTGGAAAAACAATATAATTTTTAGAGGCCTAATTTTGATATTTTTTGACTTTTACTTCTATACAATCAACTTTGAGACTTTTAAAAGCACAAATTTTTAATATTTTAAAATTATTTTCAACTCATAGAAAAAACGAGATCCATAATGAACTAGAACAACTTGCGCCAAGCGAAAATGACCTTTCATTATTTGTAGTATTTTAGTGATTCTCATAATCCAATAATATCATAGAATATTGCCAATATTACAAGGTGGAAGATTCTCTACAATCTCACTCCTAAAATAATTTCTACTCCACAATTTTTTTATTCATTTTTTTATAATATTTCTGGCAAATTATTCCACAGAATTGAATCTACCCTCATAAAATATGAAATAGATGGTTAGGGCATCCATATAAAATTATTAAAATGTACAAAAATTATTCCCTAACATTCTAAGGACCCCACAGAACATAGGGCACTGGAAAAATTCCATAAGCAACAGTCCATCTTCTGTCTGACAATAGAGTGAAAGATTCGTTTGGAAAACGTGTATGACCCGTAGAACCTACATGTGACTGCTTCTGGGGCCCAACGTGGCCAGGGATGCGAAAAAAATCCCGCAACCCTGTAATTTGAGATGGTGAACGGGTTAGATTTGACGGGTGATAATTCTTGCTTTTGTTTTTGTTTTTGTTTTTGTTTTTTCATGGGTTGAATGAATTTCAGGTTAAATCTTGTTGAATTTGACGGGTGATAATTCTATTTTTGTTTTTTCGAATGAATTTCAGGTTAAATTTTGTTGACCTGCAACGCTTGATCCAAATTGTCTATACGCATATACGTCATAGATATAATTCTTTCATACCGAATTTAGCATGTGTTAAATTCATTTTCTTTGTTGTCTTTATACTTGCTGCTTCTCTAATAGAATTTTTAGTGGAGTAATGCAAGCTTTTGTTCTGCGGCTAATCGAATTAAAGTTGAATTTTTCTTCCCAAATTAACTAACGAGTCGATTTTGAATGTTGGCGCTATGGGTAGGAATAATTCCAACTTGCTAATGGGGTGTACAGTGTACTGGTATTTTTGTCATTTTTGCTAAAAATTAATAATATCTAAGCTAAATTAACAGCAAGGTAAAAACTTGATACTCTGTAATAGTTTGATGTTTGAAAATTATAAGAGAGGTAACTTGCTTGTTAGAAAACTCGAGAGATTGTGAGTGAAATTTATCCTACAAAAATATAATATAAAATATAAATATTTTTGAATCTTGCAAGCTATCTCTCACTATCTACGATTGTAATTCATTTGAGTTAATCCAATGATTGAAAATTCATCTGAAATTATTTTTTTCTCCCAAAAAAATATAACTTCCTTATTCTCAAATGTGTAGGGCCCACATTGATTGTGATCAAATAGCTATTTTTTTTTTAAAACTGGGCATATTTTTTATTCATTGGATATTTTTTTAGTAGGACCCACAAAAAAACAAACTAAAACGCCCATTTCTTTTCTCCTATTTTTTTTAAAACTAGCAACACTTTTTTAAAATTATTATTCTTTCTAATCTATTCTCTATTTTATAGTAATGTATCTCTTCGTATAT
>BRYE01000015.1:11504638-11507138 GCA_030159115.1 Actinidia arguta var. hypoleuca | reverse complement strand
AAGTTTAAAAAACCAAACCAAATGGAATGAGAGATCTTTGTCTGCTAATTGTTTGGGGTGCAATGTGGTCAGCCTTAATTTGATGTGCTCAGTTGCTTGGATTTGATGCTTTGGTCCCCTCCCCCCCTCTCTAAACCTCTCTCTCTCTCTCTCCTTTGTGTTGAGTGGTAGATGTCGTGGTGAAAAGTCTTTCTTCTCCATTTTTTTTTGGTTCAAAGCTTTCCTTTTAACGTGAGAGGGAGATGGGGTGTCTTTCATGTTTGCCAAATTGGTGTCTCTTGTCGGTAGTGGGTGGTGGGGGATGGTGGTGATGAGGAAAATAATTTTGATAGTGATTTATGCATTTTTTTTTATCCAAATATATATATTTTTTGTTTTTATTAGATTAAATTGTAAAAATGTCTTTCCATATAGCTAAGGTCCCATTGAGACTAATTTTATTTTGTTGCTTTGTGCAAAATAGTTCAGTTTTTTTAACGTCGGCTAGGCATGAGTTTATTTGGGATGAATTTATTAGCTAAAATAGTCTAATTTTACTATCCCAAACAAAACAAGTGAATTTTTTTGGTCCCTCTTTACATTTTTAATCCAAAAGTTAAAAAATGTAGTATTTTTTTAGCTAATCCAAATGGTGTTTAAAATATTTGGCTAATATTAATTTAGGAAATATAAATAAAATGGTATTTTTATAATTTCATCTAATAGAGATGGGAAACGGGTGCATTTGAAGACAATAGGAATATCAAGATCGTCACCTGAATAATTGGTTCCAATAATGTGATGAATTTCAATTAAAACAGTAAAATCTCTCTCTTGTAATAAATTATAAAATTTGAAAAATATTTACTTAACCTGAAGTAAGTTAAAATAATCGAACTCTGAAGAGATAGATGTGTGGGTTGGGTCGAACCCACCTCCACATTTGAATTTTGATTTGACTAGTACCATGCCATCACCCTATATCAGTTTTTTTTTTATTTGATAAAACCCTATATCAAATTATCACTACACAGTGTGTGTGTATTCATGTTTGAATTCTCAGAAAGACCAAATATTACAGCTACAAAACAAATCTCAGCACATATTAGAGGCATGATGCTATTCCCTTGTGAAAGCTAAAGTTGTCTATATTTGACTTCCTTGCCAACATTAATTTTTCAGGAAATCCTCTCCAATTTGGCTATTGCAAATTAATTGAAAATGACACATGCTTATTTCATTAATAGCAAGGAAATTTCTTGACAAAAATATGCCATTAATTTGATAAGTTATATTAAAATAATGCTAAAAATTCGAAAGCAGCTAAGTTTCAAAAAGCCACTAACTCATCACATGTAACATGGCATCTGTTTTAATCTTTTCTAGTTTAATTGAGTTTAACACAAAAGCAAAAACATTTATACTATGGTGATTATGTTAGGGTATTACATCTATATTTGTGTATTATTTAATATAGACTTTTACATAACTCGGTGTTATAGGAAAGGTTCAATAATGTTTTTAATAGATGCCACATTAATCGTTATACTAATGTGATTACCATTATATTACACGTACTCAAATTATGTATTTTGTTGTAAAACCAAGTTAAAGCTAGATCATTCATGACCGATATGTAGTTTTTTTTTTTGTTAAACAAGTAAACACATCATTTCATCATTTTATGAGTGGATAAAGCCCAAACTTGGATCTAGGAAAGACTAGTCCCAAGTTCACAATCCTATATGGTTACTTCACAACCTTAGCTCTTGTAGCTTAATTCATTAAGCAACTCTAGTTCACTAGAAGACAACTTGTTGGGGGGGGGGGTATGAGGCTACTTTTTCAACAAAAAGCTATTCAAAAACTTATGCTTATTAGTAGTAATTTTTATTTTTTTTATGTTTTAAAAGTTGTATCAGAGTGATTGTACTATTTTTACTTTTGTTTTTTGCTTATGAGCCAAAATAATTTTAAAATGTTCATTTTGATGTTTTTAACTTCTATTTTTATATAATCGTGGTGGGGTAGGTTTTCAAATTCATAATTGCACTCACAAAGGGTTGCACCAATATGGAAACTAATGTAATGGTCTTTAATATTAATAAATCCCATAAAAATTGATTCTAAAGAATTAAAGAGGGTTTAATTTGTTTAAAGTGAAAAATCCTATATATTCAACCGCAAAATTTTTTAAAGCGATTTTTCTATTATAAAACAAGTGATTAGATTATTGGGAAAAAAAAAAAAAAAAAGTTCGGGGCAATAACAATATTATATTTACCATAAGATCAAAGTAATCCAAGAACCAAGAATAGGAGTGTGAGCTTTGGTATAATGATGGGATGATGTTTGGGAGATGGGAAAATCCCTTGGGGCAATACAAAATCCGTTTGTTCCCCTAACTGTTCTTTGCCCTTTCTTTCCTATATTTTTTTTTCTTACTACCAGGCTACCAGCTAAGCCGCCCACCACATGCACGCCTGAATTCATATGATCCTTGTTCAAAAGTTCACCCCAC
>BRYE01000015.1:11482138-11487138 GCA_030159115.1 Actinidia arguta var. hypoleuca | reverse complement strand
AGATAATAATCAAGATAACCCACCCACCCCCAAAAAAAAATTCCAAATAAAAGCATCAAAAATGAAAAATTAAGATCAATCAGACAGAATCAAAGAGAGTTAATTTCATGAGGAGATGATAAATTTGAAGTGAAGGAAGAAAATTACCTGAAGATGATCAACCAATGAGACTAAAGATAGAGAATAAACTAAAGAGACCCACCTCTGAAGTGCAAAGACTTGGGAGGTCTAAACTAGCCAAGAACAGAGCTACACATGGAGAAGAGAGAGAGAGAGAGAGAGAGAGAGAGAGAGAGAGTAGCGCGGGGAATGGAAGTTGGAAGAAGTGAAAACAAGCTTTGGCCACTTGTGCTAATCTATTGTGAATCAGACAAAGTGAAAGGGGCTGGTCTTTAACGAGAGGTGAAACTACTGTTTTACCCTTGTATTTTATATGTTTTTTCTTAATAGAATAGTACTAAAAGGAGGAAGACATTATTAAAGTGGGACTTGTCATGGGTATCATTTTATTTGACCAAAGAGACCTAGAAGGATAGTTCGGATCCTCTAGAGGGGAGTGAATGGAATTTTTCTAAAATTCAGTAAAACGATATTGTTTTAGTAAATTATGGTATTAAATGATATCGTTTTGTATTATTAATAAAATAACGTAATTTTATATAATTAATAAAACGATATTATTTTATATCATAATTAATTAAAATGACATCGTTTTATTACATTTAAAAAAAAATTCATCCATTCCCACTCTCACTCTAGACGATCCGAATCCCTAGAAGGATCCCTTGTAATCCAAGCTAAGACCACAGAGAATAGATTTACCACTTTTGGGGGCTTTCTTTTTAAATTGTAATTTTATGATTAGTTGATGATATTTAAGGGTTTTGCTATATGTATGTTATCTATACCATGTAACGTTTCGATACTAGAAGTGGGACAAAAAATGCGGTATGTTACACGTCTTAAGTAGTATTAAGATAGGTTTAGGATTTTATAAGTTATATTATTATAATATATTTCTTCCAAATAATGATGATCTAATAAAACATGAAAAGTGAAATAATTTTGTTTTTGTTTTTGTTTAGGATGATTTAATTTTTTAGTTATGAATTAGTAAAAAATCACTAATTTGCTACTGAATTTACTAAGAAATCTAAACGAAACGAACCCTTAATGAAAACCAAACTAAAAAATTATTGGCTCAACTAAAAAAATTCAAGCCAAATGAGAAAAAAAAAATCAAAACACAGCTAAAAGATCTGTGCCAACAAATGAGCCCTAAGTGGAGTTGAAGGGTTGGTGGGGGTATTTTTCAAGAAATTTCCCCAGAGAATGTCGTATAATCATGATGCACAATTGCACATGGTAGATGAACATTTGGGTCCCACCCTTGAATTGATGATAAGATCATAGCCTCACATCATTTTCAATACATAGTAGTCACAGGCCGAGAAATTAATAGCCAAAAAAGATCATGGATTTGGATTTGTGACACGTATGGGTCTATGAAATTGTTGGGTTTGGTTTACAGATGTGTTGTCGAATTCAAAACCCATTAAATGCTTTGCTGGAGTCAATTGTGATTGTGAATATGGTGCTATCATGTTTAGGATTTTTATCTTTGCATTTGATGGGCTGGGCATGTTAATTAAATTCTTAATCCAATTACAATCTCAGTAGATTATAAGTTTAGCTCGTGCTTTGCTATCAAGGTTCGACCAAAGGAACCGATACCCATACGTGCACTCTCGCCCGCCCACATGTGCACCCCTCACAGGTGAGTGCCATGGTATATAGAGCTAAGATTGACAAATTTAGATCCAACAAGAAGTAGAAGTTATAAAGGACTGAACTTAGAGATCTAATCGATTAAGCCCTCAAACCTAGTACTAAATTAAAATGAGTTATGTGAGGCAAATTTAAAAAGGGTATGACATAATTGTGAATGTAACCACTCTCATCTTCCTTAGGCTTGAAGATCTGATATCGTTAATCTGTACGACTTGCTCGGTACATAAAGTATAGAGCTCCTCTAACTTTGTTTCCTTAGAAGGATAAATTAATACATGATTGCGTTTTACTCTCTCATTGGCTTTATCAAAATAGTTCTCGAGATTCTAAGTAAGAGCACTCAACGTTGCATTATCACATCGAGAGAGAAATCTAAAGACTCAATTCAACTATTGCAGAGACTTAGGCAAACTGATACATTCTCCAAAAATCCATAGTTCGATATCTATCCTCTCTAAATTTCCTAACTTGATTGTGGGAAGGTTTTTAGCCTTTTTGTGAAATCATATCGTGCTCAGTTACACGTGTACCAAAGTTTGAAGGTCCCAACAAACTAGTAATTATTGTAATCAACATAAATATAAGAAGAGACATTATCATTATTTATCAATCATTAAGAAGAAATAGTTGAAGGTTTGATGCATGCTAAATTAATATTTTCTGATGTAACACTCCTATATATTACCATCTAAGATCTTTTCTTAATCAAAGTCTATTTTTCCACATTCCAAATAGAGCCATTGGCAATGGTAAAACCAAATGCGATATAAAGAGTAATTTAGTGCACGAGTCTTCAGCTATATATTGCAAGATAAGATATTTTTTTTATAAAAGTCTATTATTCTCCATTCCAAATAAAGTCATTTGGAAGTTGTAAAATCAAAAGAATCAATTATAGCCAAACCAACCAATGGCTCGCAATCATCAAAACCCATAAATAGAAAAACAAGGAGAGCAATAAACGGCTCTCCTCCAAAACCATCTTTAAACAACAACACCACACACACCAAACCATAAATCTTCACAACCATCTCACCACCACCCATCCCCCCCCTCTCTCTACATTCATATCCCTCTCTCTTAACAGGGAGAAGCACATTACATTAATCCCTTTGGTTCCGTTTGTGAGCTCCTACGATCGACATGGGTTTTCGGGTTGTGTTCCTCATCCTTGTGGTGGCATTGGCCATGGCCGTGGTGGCCGAGTCCTCATTCAACAACGGGGGGTTTGAGACGGTGGCTCGCTTCAACATGGGCTCTCACCTTATCTCTACTTGCAATCGGCAAGTTGGTGACTGCGTGGAGGAGGAGGAAGAGATGATGCTGAGCTCTGAGGCTGCGCGCAGAGTTCTTGCACAGCAAAGGTATTTTAATTTGTTAAGAGTATATATATATAAGAAAATTTTATTAATAACTCAACCATAGAGTTACATTTGTTAGATTACATAATTCTCCTGTTTTTTTACATAACTCCGTATTCAGACCGAATGACCGACTAAATAAGTCTATTGTACAAAATTTATTAGAATAACCACCAAAATCATGCTGCCATGAATTTTTTTACGAATAAACCCATTGATGGAAGGTACAAAATGAGCCAGATTATTCTGTACAAAAAAATTGAATAATTTTTTTTTTGGTGATAAAATAATCACTTTGCACAATAAATGTAATAAGATGGGTTATATAATTATTAGAATTTGTTATAATTTTTAAAACTAAGCATTATAACCTTCTTCACCTAATGTTTATGATAATATTAAGGAATCATATCTCTCACAAAGAAAGAAGATACATGAAGTTTTAAAATACTTGTACATTTATTTAGGAAGTTGAATACGCAATGAATATGGATGCATTTTATACATTCTTATCTAATGCAACATAAACACTCATTAGAGTGCAAAATCGTTGCTACTTTCTTGGAAAAACCATAATGCATCATTAACTCTATATAGGAATTATTATATATTGTTGATAATTTTTGTGTAGATTATGATATTATATAGCTTTGAAAATTAATGAGTAGAAGACATACTTTTACGAAGACGTGTCTTTTAGATTAAAAAGTATATTATTATTTTCATGATAACGTGTCTCATTTTTCATAGACTTTCTTAAATCGTTTTTTTTTTTTTTGTGATTCTTTATTATTTAATATGTATAAATAGGTGTGACTAAACTCAAATTTGTGCATGGCATTAAAACTTCTCACTTCTACTTTAGTCACACGCACAATCTTGTAGAGAAGTTTTTGAGGAAAATTATTGGGATTTTTGACTTAAAGTCAATCTTGGTGACTTTGTCATATTCTAGTGGAGTGGTGTTGTGCAAACCCTATAACAAACGTAACACCTTTAGTAGGCTGTGTTTGGTAGTGGGTGAATTGACACTCCGTTAGGATATGTTTGGATTAAGGATTTGGTGTGAAAAAAAAACTCAAAAAAGTTAGAAGATCTAATTATTTTGAACTATCCTCTAACTTTGCCCGTTCTTTTTTCTTACCAAATTCATTCAAACATGGCCTTTAACATGTCTCAAAATCGCATATTGAATTCTATTTCTATTTTGCCGTTCGAAAACATGTTTCCCTATGGCTACATATATGACGGAATTGCTACTAGTAATAATATGGTGATTACATTTACCTTACATTCTCCGATCATGCTTGAATTATCTCTTCCCATACCTTTATATTTTCGCTTCTTTCTTCTCCTAAAACTGATACAACTGCCCCTATCGGAAGTAGAATTGACTATGGATTCGGGCCATAGCATATGGTCTCATAAAACCGCACGATTTTCCCAATCTAAATCAAGCTAGTTTTACACAAGGAAAATTGGTAAATTACACCAATGGTCCTTATAGTTTTTCTTTTGTATCAATTTGGTCCCTCTATTTTTAATTAGCTCGGTTTTGACACTGAATTTTAGATTTTGTGTCAATCTAGTGCAATTGAAATAAGATGTTAGGGTTTTGGACGGAAATACTGCACGTGCAGCTTAGGGGACATAATTTTATGGCCCAAATGAGTTGATTCATATATGGATATATAACTACATACACAAAAGAAACAAAATCAGTGAATTGCAGAGAGAGAGAGGGTTGCAAATTTGTGGGTTTGATAGAGCATGTTCTTACTGCAAAATGGCTCAGACTGTGAATTCAATGATAGTGGGTTCATCAATTGTGAATTCAAGGATTGTGGG
>BRYE01000015.1:11337138-11342138 GCA_030159115.1 Actinidia arguta var. hypoleuca | reverse complement strand
CCAGCTTCAATGGACCAATAGCAAAATAGTCAAAATTAACCGAAAAAAAAAAATATTTTTTTTTTTTCCAAATATTTGGGGGTTGTGCCCCCACCCACCCACCCACCTGGGGACCGCCACTGATGATATCTGAATTGCAAGCACTATTTCTGTTTTTCACTTGGATTGTTAGCATTGCTAGCAGATTCAAAACACTTGTCCCTGTTGGTTCACTGCCCAAACTTCTTTTAGGTATTGTACAGTGCTTCTCCTGTTACCAGTTGTATGTGGTGGAAATGTTAGTTCCTTGATGCTAGTGATTTGAGTCTTTCACTCTTTACAGTGTCGACAGTTTGATGATCCAACAAGGGGATGACTTTGATCTGTACTTTTTTAAGGGAATGGCAAAGGGCCGGAGAAATGCAGCTGAACTGGTGGCTCCCTTTTTCTAAGTAAGGGGAAGAGAAATTTGTTCAACTTTGAGCTCTGTATTATCGTTTGTGGAAAGTGGTTAACAGAGTAAGAACTTAGCTGATCGTAGCAAGTTTATGAATCTTTGCCCTCCGTTAATTTTGGACCCTTTTGTGTTGGGGTCCCCTCATTTTAAGGGAAAGTTGTTGATGTTGAGCGCTTATCTCACACATGCGAGCCACATATAAATTGCTCGTCTTATTAACTTGCATTTCTTGTTCTTGATTTGATGTTAGGTGTTGTAACATGCTGTTTAGAATGTGTTATGCTACACGGTCATGTTTTCTTGGTGTTTAGTTTTTCTTCTGTTGTATGGTGTCTTCTTGATTTCTTTTAATTTTCTGCTTCTATTTTGGTGTATTTCTCTAAGGACAATACCTCCAAGTTGGAGGGGAAACTACTGTTTCCGTCTTAAGACGTGCTTAATTTGCCAAGAAGGACAGGAGAGTGGCCCAAGGTCGTTTGCCCACAAACAAGGGAGAGGTATTGTACATCATTGGCTTTGTTTTTGGCAGCAGAAAAATGTTTTGCTATAACAGAGTTCTGCTATCCTTTATCTGGTAAACTTGATGCTTTGGGTTACTCTTGCAAGTTGTCTCTTCACTTTGTTTTGCCTTTGTCCTTTTGTCTTTTACATATATGTTAGATTAGACTAGATCAATAGCAATTTAGTTATGACAATCAAGTTTTTACAAATCCCACGTCTTGCACAGTAGGCCAACTACTAGTTTTATATAACAATGAGCGTGTTTTATTGTTAACAACTCAAGTTGTTCGTACTTACCAAAATTTAGCATGATTATTGACGTCATAAAATGTGTCATTGTTTTTTTGTATAGCATGCCAGATTGGTGTGGTTCAGAGTAGAATCCTATTGTGTGTTCACAAAGAGAAAATGCATTAGTTCTATTAGTTTGGCAGTGGAAAAAGTCATTAGGTAAGCCATCCTGCATTTCTTTTCCATTTACATTAAAGATTTATAATTTTTTTTGTAAACCCTACACAAAATTGCCACTGCCAAGCCGACATAGGCGGTTTGGGCAGGACTGACCATGCCACTCTCCACCACCTCTTTTCCATTTTAAATCAAAGGGTTCTTTTTTTAACTTGGAAGTGCATCATCAGCTTTTTGCAGACCCATATAAGCCATGGGTTCTATTCGTTTCAAATGTCCTTCCACTGCTCAGCAAGAGGGAATTCATAAATGTGCTGGTTCAACTCCAATTTTTTTGTTCAAACTTCTTGCGACTGTACTGAACCACAAAACAGAATGCTGTACATTTATTCTGGTCATGCTGTCGGTCGCAATAATGGAGCTGTGGGTGTGGGTATTCAGTTCAATCAAGATTCAGAATTTTGGGTTCCCTCTTTAAGCAAAAGATTTGTGCAGAGATCTTGGCATCTTTGAGGCCCACATTGAGTCCTTGATCATCATTTTTCAATGTGAATTTTGACATCTATTCTCAAAGTTCTCTATCTGCAGAAAACCGCAAGGAATTTTAAGCTATTGCAGCATTCTCCAGAATCGATTCAGATTATGTGTGAAAACCGTAAGGGACTCTCTGACTGTAAGTGTAATGCATTTTGTTTGGTGCTTTTATATTGTGTAATTTTCCTGTTTAATTTGCTGCGTCACAGCCAATAAAGGTTCCATAGTGAATTTTGACATCTATTCTCAAAGTTCTCTATCTGCAGAAAACCGCAAGGAACTTTAAGCTATCGCAGCATTCTCCAGAATCGATTCAGATCATGTGTGAAAACCGTGAGGGACTCTCTGACTGTAAGTGTGAATGCATTTTGTTTGGTGCTTTTATATTGTGTAATTTTCCTGTTTAATTTGCTGCGTCACAGCCTATAAAGGTTCCATAGCTACTAGCCATTTGCAAGTTGGTGAAGCAAAGAACTGGCGCCAAAACATTTTTGGCCGTTTGTGATAGATATAGTTGTTAGCGGTGTCCCACTGGTGGCTGACAAGGAACAACTAGGTCACTTAATTGAAGGCATACTAAACCTGAAACAAACAGATCCTATCAATATAATGCTCAAGCGAGAGAAGGAACCTATCGAACCAACAAACATATGATTCAGTTTTATCAAAATATCTATCTATATTTCGCTACATTGGCCGGGTTAAGTTTGCATAATCCGTAGGACCACATGGAGCAAACAACTCTGAGAGAAACCATTTCTTTCTCTTTGGATTGTATCCCAGGTCTCTGCACAAATGGTCATTGCAGTATATTTGTAACAAGACACTCACGCATGATCTTTTGTAATCTTCACAAGCATACCGTCGCATGCACTTCTCCCAACTCTTCACATCTTCTTCCATCTCTTTGATAGTCGGCAACTCGAACTTCCCAACTAGAAAATGGGCTAGCCATTTGCTCCTCATTTCTGTAGTGTACAAGATTGATGGACCTTCCGAGTATCCGAGTATTGCTAGCTGCGGTATCTGCGGATGAATGCATTCCCTGCAATTAAACATGTAGTTTCACTAGTATTTGCAAATGACCATTTTAGAGCTCATGGACCAAATTGACATCTGAAACAGGTCAATAGGATGCAAGCCTTGAAAAAGTGTTCGAGGAGAGTCGGTGTTTAATACCGGTGTCCAACACTGTGCGCCTCCTCTAAAAGAGTATCCTCTCTTCTTAGTTATGAAGAAACCCAGAATTTAAACCGGGTGGCGTGAACGAATTACCAACAAAAGTTTTTGCAACATATTATGGACTACAAGATCAATTTCTACTTATAAAAGTTGAAAAAAGGAGAGGCTAGTGAGTGATTTTCGCACTCCTTTTTTTCAAGTGCACTATTTTTTTTGTCTTTATTAGGGTGAATTTACTCAAATACTCTTTATTACTCAAATATTTTCACTACATAGAAGGATATTTGGTTAAACCCACGTGCAATTGGAGAGATGGGTGTGTGGAAATCACTAATCAAAAAATATATCTACATATAAATAAGCATATTCTTGCATCCACGCAGAGTTGCAAAAACAGCAATACAAGTTGATCTAGCTAATATGTGAAATGGAATGGGCTTGGCACCCTTCATTCAGACCGATCGAGGCTTCATGATTAACATAGAGGCTTTACCATATTTAATTTTGATATGAGGTTTAGGCTGGAAAATAGTCATAAGACATCCATAAATACATGGTATCGGAGGCTAAATACCTGTAGAATGGGGCTGATGATCCTGCTACTAAGTTTCGGAAATAAGTTGATGTGAAAATGTTCTTGAGCTTCTCGTCGCTTCTGTATCCAGTAGCGAAGATGACAATGTCGGCCTGTAGAGGTGTATCCTCGGTATCAACATTCAGACCCTTTTCACAAAAGCTGAACTTTTGTGATCGCTGTAAGATGAGGCTTCCTTCTTCGACTCTGTCATAGAATATGGTTGACAAAACTGTGAATATACAGGACGAGATCTGCCGGAAGAATCCATGGCTCGGGATCATGTTGTATTTCTTCAAAGGATATATCCATTTGAGATGGCTCTCCACCAATTTCGAAAATATCCACAGCTGCTATTCAGATCATAGTTTCAACAATTTTTACTTCTGAAGAGCAAGGAAAAAAGAATGATGGTCCATAATGTGCATTGATTCTAGACAATTACCAAAGGTGAAAGTAGGAGAGCCAAGAGCCATGAAAAGAGTCCTTCACCGGGCTTATGGATCATGAACTCTGAAAAACGATTTAGATTTCTGAAGAAGAGTGCGTGCAAGCGTTCAGGAACGGTCCAGTGCACCGTTCTGAATAGCAGTGTGCATGGATACGTTGGTCCTGCAACAATTAGTCATATCAGTGTGCACGGCCCTCCGTTTTATACCTCTGTCCAACTAGCAATGGATGAATAAAATCAAGAGAAACTCGAAAAGGGATATTGTCACTGACCATTTCGGGTAGCTACTTCCGCTGCTACATCAACGCCTGATTTCTGGAATCCGACAACCACTGTCCTCTTTTGATGAATGCAGCTGCCTGATCATCAGCCATGGCAGCATAATCCATGGAGTGTATGACCTTCCCTTTAAAAACTTCTGGACCTTTTTTCTGGTGGAAAATCGGGTATGTTTGGAAGGTCACTGAACTTCCCTATGCACAAGATCACAAAATCCACTTTGTACACCTGATATCGCCATAATCACCAGGTAAAATTAGGAAAGTTTATGGCTTTTATTGAGGACTTCACCAGCAGATTTCATCAATACACATTTTTTTAGTTAATCAAGAAAATGATACTAATTTTACTTTTAATGATACTCTAATTTTAAAAGCAAGAAAACGATAGTCTAATTTTCATGGGTGATTTGTTTTAAATTGAAAGACTTACATTCATCTGCGTCATAGTATTTTAAAACTTGCATGTATTTTATGTATTATAACATTATATTATCGTCACATCAAAAAAATGTGTGGAAAAAATAGAAGATCAAGCAACACAAACCGAAGAAAGTGCCATGTTAGCAATGTTATTGATAAAATTTGGTTTGCTATAATTTCATTTTGTCATATTAAAGCAATTGTGTTTTATTG
>BRYE01000015.1:11327138-11332138 GCA_030159115.1 Actinidia arguta var. hypoleuca | reverse complement strand
ATGAACAAACGTTATCGGCCGAGGTGAGGCCGCTCAAACTCCCTTCGGCGTGGGAATCAAACCAAAATGAATATAAGCTAGGAAAAGCAAAAGATTAGAGCTTTCGGAATGAGTAAGCAAGGGTTAAGTCATATCTCTTTATGATGGGTGAACGACCTTTTTATAGATGGAGAATGGAGAGCCGTGCGAGAAAATCACGGCGAGATCTTCGGATAGATAAATATGTAAGGAGATCTCGTGAATACCGGAGATTAAATAGGGAGATGTCATTTGGCTTTTAGAATCTGTGTATTAAGGCGTATATATACAATTCATATGGCTGTGTAAAATGCTGAGAAGAGAGTGAGATGCAGAGTGAGGCAGAGAGAATGTGAGGAAGGTGGTGGTTGCTCTGTCACCACCAAACCATTAGTGAGAGAGTGGAATGCAATATTTGTATTTGTAAATCTTTCTCTACATTTAGTGAATCATTGCACCACCCGAGGACGTAGACGAGTTGCCAATTCTCATAAAATATTTGTCTCTGAGTGTGTGTTTCTATGTATGTGATTTCTGTTAAATTCTGAACACAACAAAAGAATAATAATTTAATAAAATACATAAATTATAAAAAATAAATTGAGAAGGTGGTGCTGAGAAATCATGGGGGTGGGAATAGAATCGCCAAGAAATGGAGTGTGGGTCCTCCTCCTCTCTCACAACGCCGAGTGGTTATGGGGCATGATGAGTGTTGTTGGTATTATATGCTTCGTCATATTGCATGTGAATTGGGATCGCCAACATCAGACCTTTGGCCGCCTTCAAATCGCATGTGACCACGCCTGCCATCTGACTGCATACTCATGGCCATGGACGCGGATTTTAATGCTAGGTAGGCGAATATATATGTATATGTATATGTATATGTACATGTATGTATAATTTGGTGCAAATTTTTTGGAATAAAATGGAAGGAGAAGAAATTGAAAAAATTAGAGAGAATGCTTCAAAAACGCGTTACGAATGTCGTTTTTCTTAATATGGTAGTTGCCCCCCATCAATTAATAGAATTTGGTGTGTAACGGATTAATAACAAATTGTCTTTAAGATAAAATGAAGTTCATAATTTAATTTAATATTTGATTGCGTCTGTACAAACGAAGATAAACCCAATCACACTTAAATTTTGCAAGTTTGCCAAGAAGTTGAACAAATAAAAAATGTGAATTTTGAGAGAACAAAATCTGGTTGTAAAAACATACTAATCAAACTAATCCTAAGCATTTATATAGGTATAAATAATGACCATTAATTAAGAGTCACAACTCTTCATTCATTTTCAAGAGTGACATCCTCTTTATTTAAATTCAAATGTCACATCTCTTATGTTTATAGCTAAATGGTCACACCTCTTAGTTCGAAATCAAAAGTCATTATTTTTTTTATTCAAAACATATATATATATATATATATATATATATATATATATATATATATATATATATATTTCAAAAAAAACATGAAATTCATAATATACGTATGAAATATAATTTTAATTTTAGAGTGACGAACCTATATAATTTAAAAATATTCATAACTAATAATACTATAAAATTTGAATTTTTGTGAACTTTAGAATGGCGATTGATCTTAGCCGCACCCTTGTTCCATTCTGAGTAACTCATGGCACTTGCATTGCTGATGACATCCAATAATGAATGTGTGTGTGATGCAATTAAAACGATACGTCGCTTTACGAAACCCAACAATTAGCTCAACAATCAAACCAACCTAAGAAAAAGTATGGAATTAGGAACACAGAGTATTCCGAAGTGAGAAAAATAATCAATCCTTGAATTGAGAGTAATATTTGAGCCCCTAACTTTTCAATTTAAGAGTGCATCAAGATGACCCATGTTGAGCTGGCCCAATCAGCTAAATACAACAGATTAAAGATAATAAAGATGATGTTTGTTAAAACTATTTCAATTAACTATACTTATAGAAAAAAGTTTTCAAATCTATCAATTTCAAAATCTTAAATCTTTTTTTAAGTGAGTGAGTCAAATCCATTTATTGCAAATTGCAAATCTATACAATTTGAGCAACCTTACAACAATAAAAATTGAATAATTCTAGATACACTCCATAAATTTTTAAATTAATTATTTTATGCTAACATATGTTGTAGGTTCTATACTCAAATGATATTGTGGAGCCCACAACTTATATGAGTATAAAATAATTTATTCGATAATTTATGAAGTGTATCTAAAATTACTTATAATTTTTTTTTCCCTATTATCCTTCTATTAACTTTTAGTCTACTTCGCTTCCACAATTTATGGAAGTGAAGATGTTTTGGTAAAAAGATGTTCAGGTAAAGGTCCATAAAACTAGGGTTTATGAATGAAAACTCTATTATTGGACAATATTGCCTTCCCTTCGTAACCTAGAATATTAAAGACCAAAAAGAAAAAAATATTTCAAAATAGATCTCAACTCCTCTCTCCATTTTCTCTCTCTACTACAACCAAACTACCATTACTGTCACAAACACACCGTCGTCGCTGTCACCATGCCACACAATTGTCGCCACCACTATGACATCACCTCCACCACCGCTTGATATCTCCGTCCATCTTTTTGAACATATGTCATCTGCCTACACTGGTCTGCATCATGGTAAATTCATGTGATTAAGCATTCTCACAAACAGGTAATCTACTTGTCATTGCCTCCGGACCGACAAAACTCAAGTCCTCTAGTTCCCATTAGTAAAGATGCCTAAAAGCATAACCAATGGCTGCATAATAACTTTTGAGTCTGATCAGTTTCAAAGAGTCTGATATCCATAGACACAATAACTATCAAGACTACTCAATGAGCGTAGCTACTCAAATGTACAATATAGAAGAACGGAATGTCTTATATCAATTTAACAAATGATCAAACTTCACAACCATTCAACGAATAGCACGTTTGAATTTAAGTAGAGTGCAAAGACAACCATTTTATGTTGTGATTATTTACAAAAATTTGGGACCTCATCAATACATCATCGAAGAAGTACGAACAACAAAAGATGTAACTGTTAGTTTACTTTGAAACACAAAAATTAGAGTATTTGCGCATGGCTAATCCAAAGAAACCAGTGTCTTTTTCTGTGAAGCCCATTCTGGGACAGAATAAAGAATTTCAAATGGGTTCTTGTTAATATCTCAGAAGAAAAAAAATGAAGTCATCAGCACTCAAACATGCAATCTAATTATTTCCTGAATTTCCACTTTCATTTCCTTTTACCCACACTAAATCATTGAGCCAGATGCAGCCTAAGAATTTCAAATCACAATGGAGTTCAAATCCTCCATACATTTTTTATTTTTAATTTTTTTTTTAAAAGATTTCAATTAGATGGATTTCAATTAAAACCTATTTTGAAAAGAGAGAGATGAGGGATGAGAGAGAAGATGAGGATGAGGATGAAGTGTTGGAGGTGAAGTTAAAATTGGTCAGAAAATGGAAGGATTTATCAAATAACACCTACTTTGGAGTTTTTCTAAATTCAACATGTGATTTTTTTGATTTCAAATCATCTAGTCTATTCACCGTCCAAACATACTCACAAATTTAGGACAAGAATTTAAATTCCCTATATTTCAAATCCACATACCCAAATGAAGCCTAAAAGCTATCAGCACTCCAACATGCCACCAAAATCATATTTCCTAAAAACTCAACTGATTCCAGCTCTCGATTTACAACACAAACATATTCTGATATTCTCTACTTCCAATTTGATCATAAGCAGTGGAGAATTTCAAATAGGTTCTTTTTAATATCTCCAAAGGACCAAAAAAAACACTCAGAAAACAAAAGTCATCGCACTCAAACAAGTCAGCAAAATCACAGTTACTGAAAAAGGCACTAAACCCAGTACTCTTCTACTAATTCCGATTACTAACATGTTATCTACAAAGTTCGAATTCAGAAATTACCAGAAGTTAAGAGAGAGTTCGGGACTTGAAGATGAGCATTGAATCCGAATTGTTGATGGACATGAGTGAGAAGGTTGAATCTTAGGAAGTGCCGGCCAACACAAAGGAAGGGTTGTGGTTAGGACTGCAATTCATCATCTGAGAGATTTGTGTGAAATTTGGTAGGTTTCTATTTTTCACACCTGTCCATGACAATGTTATGATTGGGTGCAAAATATGCATTATTTTAAAGGGTGAAATACTGACCATTTTAAAGAGTGAAATACTGACCACTCCGAGGTTCAGTATTAATACAAAGGGCATTTAGTGTTTGAAAAATGACAGTAATTTTTTTTGAAATTTAAAATTTATAACATATTTTTTGATTTTACACAATTATTTTTAAAAATTCGAGTTAATATACAAAGCATCTCTTATATCATGATGTGCAATAGATAAATAGTAAAGGTGCTTTGTGTATTAATTCGGAACTTTAGGTATAATTAGTGTAAAATGAGAAAAATTTGTTATAAGTTTCAAATCTCATGGGAGGTCACTGTCATTTTTCAAACGTCATGAGTACTTTGTGTATTAACTCTAAACTTCAGGGATGGTCAGTATATTTTACCCTATTTTAAATTAAAATGTATACTTTAATCGCCACCTTCCTAAAATTTGGGATTTGAAGTTTAGAATTAAGTTTAGCAAATTGTAGGTTTATCTTGAATACCCCTGATAATTTGTATAGTTGATTTCATAAGGTATGTGAAAAGATTCATGGAAAAAAAATTAAGTTGGTTGGAAATTAATAAATATATAATCAAAACATGTTTATTTTTAAAAATTGAATGATTTATTCTGAAAATTATTAGCTATGCTTACATTATGAGGCTATTAATGCCCAATTAATGCAATGTTTTGCATATATAATTGTCTCAAACAAAATTAGTAGTTCTGATTATCGATACAAATTCAATATTATCGTAAGCAACAATTCTTAACTTAGGAATTATGTACTCTTCATGGGTGATCTGATGATCATGG
>BRYE01000015.1:11309638-11312138 GCA_030159115.1 Actinidia arguta var. hypoleuca | reverse complement strand
CATCTAGTATTAATGGTTTGAGTATTGCTAGTTTGTGTCCTTTTTTGTCATTATTGTATTATATGTTCCTAATTTTTTTTGTAATCTTATGTTTGTTAGTTGTATAACTAAATCCTTTAACTGTTCCGTCAAACTACGACACTTGCTCGATGTGACTTGGGCTTTGTCTTTTCATATGCAGGATTCCAAATCCATTTGGAGTGAATCAGTTCTTACTGCATGCTATCTTGTGAATAGAACGCCATCTACTATTTTAGGTAGTCTTGTTCCCCATCTGATCTTGTATCTTGGTCGACCTTTGTTTACTCTTCCTCCTTGTGTTTTGGGTGTACATGTTATGTTAATGCTCTTGACCCTGGTCAGGATAAACTTGATCGTCGCGTGATTAAATGTGTCTTTTTAGGATATTCTCGTACCCAAAAAGGTTATCGGTGTTATTCCCCTACTCTTTGTCGTCAGTTTGTGTGTGCTGATGTCATGTTCAACGAGTCTCTTCCCTATTTCAATACGCCTTAGCTGTCTCCACCCCCTGACTATTATCTTCCCACCCTTGTTCCTATTGTTCCCTCCCGATAAGAGAAGCCATTGCAGATTTATGTTTGTAGAAAGTGATCAACTATTGTTCCCCCGGCTCAGTCTCCAGCTTTCCAATCTTATTCAACAACTTGGGATCCTTCCTTCTCTCATGTTAGCATCATCGCTCCCCTTTTGATTCCGATTCACTTTCTATTGCCCTTCGCAAATGTAAACGTACATGTACCACTTATCCTATTACTCAGTTTGTGTTGTATGCTGGTTTATCTCTTTTATTTTGTGCTTTTGTTAGTTCTGTTTCTACTACTTGTACTTCCTAAGTCCGTTTCAAAGGCATTGTTTATTCCTCAGTGAAGGCAAGCTATGGCCGATGAAATGACAACTTTAAATGGTAATGGTACTTGGCAGTTAGTTCCTCTTCCTTCCGACAAGTCGGTTGTTGGTAACCGTTGGATTTTTACATTGAAGTATCATCCTGATGGTTTTGCTGAGCGCTATAGAGCTCGTCTTGTGGCCAAAATATATACTCAAACCTATGGTATTAATTATGCTAAGACGTTTTCTCCTGTTTCTTGTTTTCCTTGCTTCCAATTTGGATTGGCCTTTGTTTCAGCTTGATGTGAAGAATGTTTTTCTTCATTGTGACTTGTTGGAGGAGGTTTACATAGAGCAACCACCTGGGTTTGTTGCTAAGGGGAGTCTGGCAGAGTATGTTGACTTCGGAAGGCTCTCTATGGTCTCAAACAATCTCCTCGAGCATGATTTGGGAAATTCAGTGATGCGGTTATATAGTTTGGGATTAGACGTTGTGAGACTGATCATTCTGTTTTCTTCCATCTATTTGACAAATGAGGTTGATGTTAATTGTTTATGTGTAGTGAGTAATATTGGATGTGATGAATTGAGTGGATGCATGCGTTCCCTATGAGTATATATAATATATTATGTGTGTTAGGATATAGTTTTTACCCTAATCATCCAGTCACATACGCAATACAATGTATTATTGGGCCTCTATTTGGATTGCCGAAGTACTTCTACCACATTTATGATACCTAATCAGTAATGCTTCACCAACAATATAACGAGTTGTGAACATTTTACGTGTGTGTGAATATATAGATAAAATATAAGTATATATCTATAGGTAAGTTATAGAGACTTGAACTTAGAGTCTTTTTATTAGGGGAATGTGGCCTTGGCCAATAGGCTGTTATCTAAGGGAAGTATAAAATTATTTCCAACATTGATTTGGCTAATGGACTTCTTGAGGATGGAGAGGTTGGAGATGATGTGATCCATAGAAGTTTAGAACCATTGAGGATTGGCTTAAGCGGAGGAGCTTTTCTAGTGTATTATGCAATCAATGAGTGCCAACAGAATTGAAAGGTTGATTTATCAAACAGCTATGATGCCAAATGCGAAGTCTGGACTCTATACCGAATTTGTCCCTCACGGTCCCCATTGACGGGGACTAAACTTGGTGTAGTTTAAGCTATAAGGGCGATGCTTATGCAGATACAGAATGTTGAGCAACTAACAGAATGATTGTAGATGCGTAGCAAGAACAAGAAAGATAGAATTCTAAATGAACCCATTTGTTGGAAAGACAAGTATGAAGTGTAATACCCATTTAGAATAATTTGAAGATGGTTTGGTTACATACAAACGATCAGCAATAAATGCAATGGTAAAAAAAATGTGTAAGGATTTAATGCAAATGCGAGGGTAAGAATCTGACATAAGATATTGTGAAAAATGATGTGTTTACTGAAATTAACTAAGCATGTAACCGTTCAGGGAATATTGAAAAGGATTCATATAGCTGACCTTAATTGATTGGGACACAAGTCTTAGTTTGGTTTCATCTCTTTTGTGTGCTTTCATAGGTTATATTATGTTTGACAGTATGTATTTCATTGTTCTTCTATATTTGTCAATTTCTTATGGGAATTACATAAACTTC
>BRYE01000015.1:11297138-11302138 GCA_030159115.1 Actinidia arguta var. hypoleuca | reverse complement strand
AACTGGGAAAAAGTTTGACTAAGAATTAAAAAGTATATTAGAAGTAACAAATCACTTAAAACAAAACAGAAAAAGTTCAGTTCAAGAACCAAACGAGGCCTAATGTACGTAGAAAATGATTTTTTGCAACTTCACCTAACAAATACCAAGAACAAAATAATTTTAAGAAAATGGGGGTGCAAAATTATTATCTTAAATAAAACGTCAAAATATAAATCTCCTTTTTTTAACGGTAAACGAATATTATTGAGATTTTGCAAATATTATTGAGATTTTGCAAATATCATTAAACTAGTATCAATAGGCAACTAAGGCTTGCGAATTTTGTCACTGTAATTTTGCATTTTTTGTGTGAAGTGGTTAATCTCACTAGGATGAGAATTGAAACCTTCTCGCATCATTTGTGTGACTAGCTCATCTCACGATTCTTGAAACCAGGAAAACAAATACCGTTAAGACTTTTTGGTCGGGGGTTGGCCGAGAAAACTATCCGGTGCCTAAGTCAATGACCCAAAAAGGATTATGAGAGATGAAAACTCAAAGGAGATGAAAACTCAAAGGAGTATGAGACTCAAATGGGCAGACTGCCAGTAAGGTTATATTGCTTACCAGAGCTCTCGGTTGTACCCCTATTTTCATGTCATCTATAGCCATATGTCTTGCACACTCTCACATTCTCCATTACGTTATTCCTGACAAAATTATTAGGGGGTCCCTTATGCAATTATAGTGAAAGTGCGGGAAATAGTTAGACTTCTCACCTAAAGCCTCCCTTTTGGAGATTTCCCCTTCCTTCGTATTTTGCGAGCATGTAGCCAATCCAGTCACACCACGTACAAGATTTCGTTCACCCTGAACTGAGCTCTCTGTCCTCTGATTCGATCAACCCAAACCAGTTGAATCGGTGGAGGTTGTCCGCCTGCGTGGTCCAATCCGTCCGTCAATCAGGCCTAATATTCATCCGGTTGAAGATATATTGGTTTGTATCAAGTGTCCAGCTCAATACTTTTGACCGCCCAAACATATTTTGGGTCGTTACACCTTCAATTATTAATGCATTATTATTTTTTTAGAAATTAATATACTTTTGGTGAATATGATTATCTTCAATATTAATGGAGTTCTCCATAACCTTAATGTCGGCATAACAACCAATATAATGTTATTGGAATGAGTCACATTAAATTCAACAGGTGTAGATTTCGTCCACTTGATTTGGTAAATTGACCCCTTAAATCATCTAGTTGGGTTGATTAAGGCTGCTCTCTGAGTATTTAATTTCTACTATGGTGAAGACATCATATTCTTCTGGAGGATCAATAGATGCAAAGATCGTCGTAGGCTAGCAATGGTCCTCTCTCTCTCCAACTCGTCAAGGTCACATAGAGTCACTCGCAGCTTTGTTTGGTTACAGTTCTCAGATATGTTTTGCAAAACACATTTAAAAAATAAAAATATTAATCATTTTCATATCTTATTCAATTTCTTAAAAAATAATTTTTAATAAAAAAAATCTTATGTTCCATGCTACTCAAAATACAACATGTACCGGCTTATATCGGGTTACTGGCCTTATCGGCAGAAACTCAGAGTTCATCCCAAATAATACAAATTTTAGGTATATTTTTATAAATTTTAGAGTTTTAAAATATTTTTTGGTAAATTTCAAAGCTTTGGAGTTTTAAATGGCCCTTTTCACTTAAAACTTATGGTTTCTTAAGATAACTTTAATTAGCAAAACATCTGAAATGTGTTTATTACATATATCGGTTTATTTGAAACGGTATGCCAATACAAACCGGTACCGGTATATTTGGTATCAATAGTTAAAATGGTACATTAGCCGATATCGACAACTCTGATCCATTTACAATTTATGTTTTTAAAATAATTTTTGTTTTCTTCTTGGATAAATACAGAACAATTCTAGAAGTTTAGAAAGAACAAAAGTCACCGATTTAAAGAAAAACTAAGAAGACAAACTCCAGTGATAAACATACAAGAAAATGAGACGAAATATGCCAAGAAATCTGACGAAAGCACCAAAAAGCAACGCCAATTTAGTTGTCTTTTTATTTTTAATGAGTTTTTTTTTAGCGAATTTATTAATGTTATACTTTTTTGGTAATTAAGAGGAATTTGAAATTTAAAAAAAATGGCATTTAAAAAAAAAAAAAAAAGGAGGTCCAAAAAAAAAAAATCATCTTATGTTTTTGTAAATTAAAATGTTTACATTTCGGGTGAAGAGAGATAAAAAAAAATATAAAATTATGATCAACTGATTAAAAAAAACTGGAAAAAGAAAAGTATGCATAGTTCAAAAAAAATAGAAAAATTATTTCTTTATGTAAATAAGACAATGATTTACGCACTCTATTTTTTTACCCAATTAGTCTATTTTCTATTTTTATTACATAATTTTTAAATGAATGCCTAAACTAATCATCCAAACAAAGTGGCAAATAAAAGTACAAAGTGAAGTAAAACAAGTCCTCCATTCGCCATTTGTTTACTTTGCAAAATTAATTTTAAAAATAATGTAAGACTTTTCTTTTTACTCATTTATTTTTGAATTGATGTGATAAAATTATCTTTTCACTTCATATAAATTCAAATTGTTGAAGAATAATTTTAGAAACTTGAAACTTTAAGAGTGTTTAGTCGTTGTCTCCTTAATAAGTTGAATTCGCAAAAATAACAACCAAATTGGGAGGATGAATAGTAAAAATCTTATTATAATTTCGCATGATATGGTACAAAATGAGGTGCAAAAATCATGAAGCAAAAACCCGGCCTTGCGCAATGGTAGTAACCCCTCACTAGGAGTTTCCACTGGCGTGTATGGACGAACGCATGATTTTATTTTTAAAGAGACGGATATTTATATAAAACTTAAAATTTATAATTTATTCAAAAAATTCAATATTAATTATAATTTTAAAGTGACAAACTTATATAATTTAAAAATATTAGTAAGTAATATTACTATAAAATTATTTTTTTTAAAAAAATCTTGGAGTGGTAATTACCTCTCAGCCGCCTCTCCTTAGGTCCATCTCTACACACGTGCTATCAATTTTTATAGTTGGTCAGTCTATATTGAGTTTTATTTCAAATTTAAGTTGGCCTACTACTTATGAGATTGGTCATCTGATTAGTCAGTCCAATAACTGGGATATCATATTATAAAAATAAATAAATTATGAAAGTAAAAAATATTCTACCAGCTAAATGTGAGGAAGACGAGTGATTAATAAGTCAACAACCTGTCAGACCAAGCACGTGCAGCTTGTTTAGAGCCATCTCACACATTAATGGCCGACCCGACTGGTTTCACGTAGTGCCAAAGCATTAGCCAATTTTAATACTCCATCTAGAAGTGGTGGGGGTGGGGTCCTTCTAGAAGGAGCTTTTGCTTTTTTGCTTTTTCTTTTGCTGTGCTGTGACTCGAGTGTACGTCTCCATCAACCATTGATCATCTAGAAGATGAAATGGGACGCGACGTTCGACGTGTCCACAATAACGTGGGCCTGGTCCCACTTGGCGGCTACCGCGAATAAGGTTACTTGGACGCTGCAACACCTGATCACTATTGCCTTTTTATAAACCCTTTTTAAGATTTTTATCTTTTTTTTTTATTATTTATTTATCACTTTTTTGTTAGATTGGCAGATCCTTTTAGAAGAGCAGGAGAAAATATTGAACCCCTTTTTTGTTGTAATTTTGAGTATTATAAATTTATATAATATATATACAAAATTCAATTTTCGAGAGTTTATGAGCATCAAGTGATTCACATTCATTGATATATTTTTATAAATTGTAAATCAGTTATATTTAAAAAATTATTTTAAAGGCCTAACATTTCATAAATTATTCTATACACTCTTTAAATTGTAGTAATATTTATTTATTTAACAAATTAGGCTACTTCTTTAGAATAATTGCAGCAAGGTTCTTGATAGAGGACTAAAATTCATTTAAACCATAAGTGCTTGATTTCTCTAAAAAAAATTTTGATTATATATATATATATATATATATATATCTTTATTTAAAAGAGAAATGGATTGACGAGGGGCACTGATAGAGATGACGCTAGAGCCAGTGACAACGATTATGTCAATGTTGCCCCCGTCATCAGTGAAGATGGTAACAACAAGGTCGATGGCGATAAAACCGACGTCAATAACTAAAAAAGAAAAAAAAATCATAATAGCATCATCGACGTCAACCAAAGAAGAAAAAAAAATCATAATATTATTTTTGATTATTTCAACCAATTCTTAAAAAAAAAAAAAAATAAAGAAGAAAAAATATGATTATTTCAATAAATTCTCATATTGTCCGCATGCACTGTGTTTAAAACAATATAAAAAAGAAGCGTAAATATCATCGACCTCCCTTGAGTTTTCTAAAAAAATACAAACACGTACCCTATAGTTTCAAAAATATCACTATTCTTCCTTACTTTTTAACTAATGTCAAGATTCTCATGTGCTATTTTTGTTTAAAAATAACAAATTTGTCATTTGATTTAAATCTTTCAATTTTTTTCTCAATACACACATTAAAATATATAAATACTCTCTCTTTTCTTAAAAAAAATTATAACAATGATTATTTTTTAAGTATATTTAGATTAGTAGCACTTAAAAAATAAAATATTTAGATTTATTTTTTTAAAAATAATTATTGATATATCTTTTTTATAAAAAAATTGATAACAAAATTAATTTTATTTTTATATTTAGATTAAAAGTACTTAAAAAGTAGAATATTTTTTTAAAAAAAATTATTGATAACAAAATTTATTTATTTTAATGGGTATATTGAGAATTTTTTTGGAAGCCCTAAATTAAATGATAAATATATTATTTTTGCACAAAAAAATAGCTCCAAAGATGAATCTTGACATTAATTTTAAAAGTAAGGGAGGTCGGTGATATTTTAAAACTATACGGAACATGACTATATTTGTCAACAAAAATCAAGGGAGG
>BRYE01000015.1:11282138-11287138 GCA_030159115.1 Actinidia arguta var. hypoleuca | reverse complement strand
GATTATTCCAAATGACCATTCCATTCCATCTATCATTCTATCTGCACGATCACCCGTGGTGACTCCAGGAATTTGTGTCAATAGTAACATTCAAAAACTTGAAATCAACATATCCTATACAAAATTTACACAAATTTTCCAAATCATAAATAAAAAAAGAAATCTATTATAATGATAAATAAACTCCAACAAAAAATTCTGACCTAATAACAAGTTGTAGGTTGATTACATTACGAAAGAACCAAGTAAAATAAATACGGTGACCAAAAATAGTTTTGAAATTCATACAATAGTAAAGCGTCAATGATTCTATTGTAGAAAACCGCATAGTTGGATGGGTTATGAGTCATAGATTTGGAATTTCCAACGCCCAATTCTAGTTCCATGCTATGATTCAGAACAGAAGATGATATGATTTAAAGGGAAAAAATCATCTCCAAATAATGGGCAAGAGAGAATGTGACCCGTTGGTTTCCTAAAAGTTTAGCATACCTATGAGAAATATATTAGAGACAGATGTGTTTGGAACATGAATTTGTGGAGAAATATATGGATTATGGAGGAAAAATAATATGCAAAGGAAAATCTAAGAAGATATGAAGCGAAAATGCTAAATTTTCCTTCAGTTCCATTATTATTTTCTTTCCCCTTGGTAAACCCCTTCGCGATTATTGATTCAAGCGCCTTCTAAGCGATAAAGACAGAAGAGAAATAGAATCTAAGAGAGGAAGACTGAAGGAGGAATTGAACTTGTGCATGAGAGTAAGGAATCCGTCAAAATAAGCAAATTTTGAGACCTAATGGAGGAGGAATTTACGATCATTTTACAGCTGGACCAACAGCCAAATGAGGTCACCCCTGCCTATTACCAATACAAGATACAAATCTATCTAATTGGCATTACCTTCACTTAAATCATTAACCAATCCACCATTAAATACATTTCAAGGGCTTGCATTAAGTATTTACAAATGTTAAAAAATCTTGTTAGGTTTTTCCTAAGCATTTGTTTCAACTAACAAAATCTAATAAAAACTAGAATGAATGTAAATATATTGTGTGAATATATATTCACATGTGTATTTTGCCTAAAATTCTATTACTAACCCAAGTCTAGTAACCCTCCGTTAGATCCTCTAACTTTTCCGTTTACTTTTCCTTCTTCCCACCAAATCCTTAATCCAAACACAGCCCCTGGACTTGGTGAGGGAAATGAAAATAGAAAAGTTAGATGATTCAACCGTTCGAGACCATTGTATCATCTAAAATTTCCATTTCCATTTCCATTTCCTTTTCCATCGTCAAATCCTTGATCCAAACACAGCATGAAAGTTACTCTTGGAGGGACAATTAATTACTTCCAAACATCAATTCAGCTAACCCAATTGCTTCAATGAATAAAATACCAAAATCCCTATATTAAGAGCATCTCCAGTCATTCACCAGATGTTTCGTCAAATTTAAATTTAATGAAAAATTGACTAGATATGAGCTCTGGTCCTTTCACCAAATTGCTAACAAAACAAAGGACCCAAACCTGGAGTTTTTTAGAAAGACTTGATGAAATGTTTGTAAGAGTAAGGAGAGTTCAATACCAAATCAAGCTTTTAAACAAAATTCTCACTCAAATTTGATGAAATAAAAGAATAGAATTGGAAATACTCTAACTAATCATACTGCGCACAATTGGGTTATTGTGATCATATTATAGAGAGAGAGGAAATTGAAAACCTCAAGAGCGTGTTTGAAGCGTTTGTAGAGTTTCAACTCTCTGATGATGGACTGAAGCTGTTCTCTTTCGATGGGCCTTCCTTCTCGAACCCACTGATCCAGAACTGGGACTATCGAAACCCTAGGGTCGCCTACTGGCGATATCCTTCGGTACAGTGAATTGGACCGTGCGATTGATGAGGTTTTCAGTGTTGACGTTGAGTTGAAGAAACGCCGCAACGCCAGTGAGCTAGATAGAGAAAGCTTCATCTGGAGGATGAAGAGAAGGAAGCAGGGTTTAAGGAGAGAGGAGAGACGGTTTGGGGGTTTAAGGTGAAGGGTTCGTTTGGCAACTTAGAATTTTTATGCCATTTTAGAACGAGAATAGTTTAATTAGGACTTTATAAAAAAAAAAATTCCTATACGGCGTGATTGTAGTATATTTCCGGCAGATCTCAGTTGGTTCCATTACCTCTTAGTGGATAGAGATTCACGAATAATTAAAATTATAATTGAATTAAAAATATATAATTTAATTTATTATAATTAAAATTATAGAGTTTAATTTGTTTACATGGTCAAATTCTGCGGGCTTTTACGTAGTCCTTCCAAAAAAAAATTAGGCTATGTTTGGAACTTTTGGAGAGAAAAGAAAATAATAGAAAGTAGAAAAGTAATAAAAAGGAAGGTTTAAAGGAAAGCAGGTTTTTGTTTTTGTTTTTTCAAGGAAAGAAAATGAAAATGAGAAGATAAATAAATTTCTTTCTTTCTTTCTTTAATTTAATTTAATTTTTAATTAAAAAAAATAAATTTAGGCTATGTTTTGAACTTGTGGAAAGAAAAAGACGAGAAAAGAAGGTAGAAAAAGTAATTAAAAAGGAAAGTTATGAGAAAAGTGATTTTATTTTTTTTGTTCGGGTTTTTAATGAAATAAAATAAAAAATGAGTAGGAAAATAATTTTATTCATTTGGGTTTAGAAGAAAGAGGGAAAAAAATAATAAAACAACGAGAAAAGAGAAAAGAAAGAAAGAAAGAGGAAAGAGCGTGGGAATAAAATTTTGAAAATAAAAAATAAATAAATTTGTATTTACTTTATCTCCAAAATCTAGGATCCAAAAAATAGAGGAAAATTTTTATTTTTGCTTTCTTTTCCATTTCTTTCCTTAAGTTCCAAAAAAGCTTTAAGAAAACAAGATAACTTTTGTAAACAATATGTAATATTGCTGACTCCACAAATTTAGAAAAAAAGCTATAATATAAAATAACAAGAATTTTGCCTTGTCAATGGAGATGGTATAAGAATTCCATGAACAAATATGTATATATATATATATATATATATATATATATATATATATATATATATATTTTAAAATGTTCTTTTTGTTTACTTTTGCACAACGAAACAGTTTTTTATTATTATTTTCTTAAAAAAATAGAAAAACAATTTTCTTACAAAAAGTTATGCCAAACAGGGTCTAAAGGGCCAGTTGGGTTGGACTGCAACTTGGGTTGAGTTGGACCCAAATCAATCCAAGCTCAACCCCTTAACAAAAGGAACTCAGCTTGGGTTGAATGACACACTAGTAATTTGGGGCCCGGATTGAGAAATGGAGGCCATTTAATTTTGGGTAAATTTCGCCATGTGTCCCTGTAGATTAGGAACAATTTTACTTTGGTCCCTCCAGTTCTAAAATTACTTTGGCCCCAAAAAAAACGCTAGAAAAGAAAATCCTTTTTCACACTACAAGAGAAACAGAAGACAAAAATAAACACACACACACACACACACACACACACACACACACGGCTGATTTTTGGGTGTGCTTGTAATATGACTCCATTGTTGAATCCGCAGAATACGTTCCCATGAACACGCCCAAAGAAGGAAACAATATTGATTTGCCTCTCCTATCTTTATATCTATAATATAAAACATAACTTTTTTTGAATCTAAAAATCATTTCTCACTATTTACGGGTGAAATTCATTTGAATTAGTTAAACGGCTGAGATTTCATTTGATATTATTTTTTTTTCTCCCAAAAATATCATTTCATTCTTCTCAAAAGTGTAAGGTCCACACATGTTCTTATCTAATGGCCAAAAAATTATAAAACAGGTCATATTTTTTATTCATTGGATCGTTTTTTTAGTGGGATCCACAAAAAAAAAATTAAAACACCCCTGTTATTTTTTCCTATTTCTCCTAAATTAGCAACACTTTTTAAAAATTATTATACTTTTCTAATTTATTCTTCATTTTGTAGCAATGTATCTATTTGTATATGCATGCAGTGTATCTCATATCTGATGTAAAATTCTAACGAGTATGCCTAAAAGGTCATCTTTTTTGGTGGGGACGTAATGTCCGTGGGCACGGACAATCAAAACTAATTTAGTTATTTTGATTTATGATTTTTTTTTTAAAAATTTTTGAAGATGAAAATTTTCGTCGTTAGTGATTTTTATTTTTTTAAAAACATTGATCTATATTTTTATATTCTTTAATTTTCCTAGTCGAGAACAAAAAAAATTACGAGCCAATATTTAAAAAACCACAAAAAAATAAAAATAATAAAAAAGCTAACAGATAATCATATAAAGAACATGGTGGTCTCCATTTGTGGGGGCCAACGGCCACGGCAGTCAAATCAAGTTTGCTACCAACCCCGAAGAAATTATCTAGGATGCCCTTTTGTCACACTTCACGCTTGGGGAAATTTTTGATGTTTTTATGTACAATTCAAAATCCGGCACTATTGAAAACGACTAATTCGAGTATTAATTTCACTGTCTATAAATAAAAAATTTATTTAAAATTAAGATAAAATTCTAGGTCGATTAATTTGAGAATTAATTTTACTGTCTGTAATTGCAAGACTCATTTAAATCAATGCAAAATTCAGTAATAATTGACCCAACGTAAAAATTAATAACAAGCGAATTGAAATCGAATTTCAAATAAAAGATTTCATAAAATTTTGATAGTTCAGTGACTACCTTACACCAATCTTTAATATTTTTTTTAGGGTGAGGATTTTCTGCGGCGCCCACCTCCCTGCAACCCGGAAGGAAGGCCAAAACGACGTCATTTTGGGTGTGTTTTGTCCCAAAACGACGTTGTTTATATCCAAAAATGTATTGCCCCAAAACGACGTCGTTTGGGCCAAATTTTTGGGACACAAAACGACGTCATTTTGGACAAAACACACCCAAAATGACTTCATTTTGGCCTCCCTGCCGGGTTGCAGAGAGGTGCGCGCCGCAGGATCCCCAGGTCCTTTTTT
>BRYE01000015.1:11274638-11277138 GCA_030159115.1 Actinidia arguta var. hypoleuca | reverse complement strand
CCGAATAGTTAAATTTATAATTTTTTTATAAAAACAATGCATAAACAATATATATTTAAATAAAATATAAATACCACCATATATAAATTAAATGTGTATTGTTCGTGCACACAGTATAAAAATAAAAAATCTCTAATAAAATTGAATTAAAAGGGTTCATGAAACTTCGATGGCAATGCATCCTAAACATTATCGAAACTTCAATAAAGTTTCTGATATTAAATTTCTAAAATCTACTATAATGGTTCACGTGGGACCCAAGTTATATTTTTTAACCTCTTCCTTTGGGGGCCATTCCAATGATCGATGTGAATGACCAAAGAAAACTGGTAAGGTTTCAGATTTGAACTTAATTTTTTTTTTTTTAGAATTTTAAATTAATAATTCAAATTTACTTAATTACGTGAGATTAACACACTTAAATAAATTTAAATTATTTATTTTAAATTTTATAAATTTTTCTCATATTAAATTTTGAAAACGTAGCGTTTTTGACTACTAAATGTGCATAAGCATGGTGCGTATGTGGAACGGTTCAACCTTGGCCGCCTGTATTGCAGCAATGTTAGTCAAAACAAGACTACCAAAACATATGGCCTTCATAGTCAAAGTAGTACACCGTCTCATGCGATATAGTTATTGTTATCCTGATTCCTGACAACCCTACTGCTAGTTTGACTTGATTTTTGCGGTGGACACTGTACTGTGACCACGTTGTCGACTTCAGTTCGGATTTAATAACGTGATTAAAACTATTTATGTTATAGAAATTATTAAGTAAAATCGTTCATAAAAAAAAATTAGAATGATTGAATATATGTGATTAATAAAATTGTCTACTCTAGTTCGGATGGTGGGTAAACTTTTTAGATCTTGACGAAATCACATATGTTAAAAGTGTGTGCTAGTGTTACTGTCAATTTGCGATTTTGCGACACGCTTTAGGAATCATCCTTAGGGCCAAGCGTTTGGAAATATAACATATATTGCATTCATTAATTTGCTCCCAACTCTTAACACTTCCTCCAAACTAGGGTTTCAAGAAGACTGCTTCCAAGAGATGGGAATTTCAACATGAGAAATTCCAAAGGGGCTATAGGCATTTACTAGTGGAGATCACTAGGAAGAAGTCTGTCGACCCCGGCGTCTTCCCGACATACCTAAAAGCATCGGAAGAACACTCAGTAGAGGAGCGAAATCACCAGTTGCTGCTTGCGGAGGAGAACAAGAGCCTGAGGAGAGAGAGAGAGGAGCTGGAGATGCAAATAGCCCATTTCAAGGAATTGGAATTGAAGTTGGTGGAATGCCTTTCTAAGTACATGAGCAATGAGCACCAGCCAAAAGTGAGGAGGCTCTGTTAGATTAGATACAGTATTGTGTAATGTGGGTGAAAAGAGTGGATTTTGAATTTTTTATCATGTCCATTTGAGTTTGTAATGTTGGAATTTATAATCAATGGTCTACAAAATGACAAGTGATAAAAGAGTTTTTAACGTCTTTTAATACTTTCTTGTGAAATAAAGATGCGTTAACGTGACTTTTCACAATTGAAAATCCTCCGTTTCACATAGACATTGAGAAGACTTGAATGCTTTGAGATAGTTATATTGCAATGACTATAATTTTAAGTGGAAAGGGGATTATCACTAAAAGAACCCAATTCCTAGCAATTCAGTCACTAATTTATAAATTTGGCGAAGCAAACAATTCTATCGCTAATACCACAATATGGCCAAAATAAAATAAAACAGAATTGTTTCGATTTAATATTTTTATGATAAACCATTTTAGTTTAGTTTATTTTATTATTTTTCCTTGGTTTCAACCCAAAATCATGAGTTGGATTATTTTTTTATTTTATTTTTCCGTCTTGGCTAAATTACACGCTGCCACCTTAAGATATTACAGTTTCTCCATTTTGGCCCAACACTTGACAAATTTTTTCTTTAAGATCCAAAATAAAAAATACAAAAAATAATAATAATAATTTAGGGGTTCAAAATGCAATTTACCTTTTCTTCTCATCATGTCTTTCAAAAGCCCAAAGACATTCAGCGACATGGCACTTTTGGACTCGCCCAAGCCCTAGCCCTAGCCCTCCCTAGCCCTAGCCCTAGCCCATCTAATTTTGGGCTCACCCCGATCTGTATGCCCGACCCGTACCCACTTTCAAGCCCGCTCCTGAGTCCTCAATGCTAAAACCCTACACAAATCTCAGGTACAAACGCTTCAGTCTCCACTCCATTTCCTCTCTCTGTCTCTCACTCTCTCTCTCTAGATATGTTGAGTCGATTGAGCTCAAATTCAAATCATCCACTCTTGAAAACCCTAATTGGCGACATCAACAACAACAATGGCAGTTGCAGATGGTACTCCAGCGAGAGGCAGGGGAAGGAGAGACTGAGCCCGTACTCCAAGATCAGTCCGCTAGGGGACCCTACCACCAGCCTCACATCGGAGCTCGACGGGTGGCTCCGCCAGGGCAACAAGCTCCGAGTCG
>BRYE01000015.1:11172138-11174638 GCA_030159115.1 Actinidia arguta var. hypoleuca | reverse complement strand
AATATTTAAATAAACTTATCATAAAATCTATAATATAAAACACAAATATTTTCGAATCTTACAAACTATCTATAATATAAGATACAAATATTTTTGAAATTTTAAGCTATTTCTCACTATCTACGGTTATAATTCATTTGAGTTAATTCAATAGCTGAAATTTCACATTATATTATTTTTTTCTCTAAAAAAAAAAATTTCTTACTTCTCAAATGTGGGAGGCACACATAGGTTGTGATCTAATGACCAAACTAGCAACATTTTTTCAAAATCATTATATTTTTAATTTTTTTTCATTTTATATCAATGTATCTCTTATATGACGTTTATATATTATCTGTTTTTAAGGTTGTAAAATTATAACGAATATATCTAAGAGTTGATTTTTTTTTTTTTTTTTGCGTAGTGCCCGTGGACACAGGCAATTACTAGTTGTCCAATATAACACTTAGTGAATCAGATTATGGCTATGTTTGGCACCAGTTTTGTTTTATTTTTTTGCTTAAAATAAGCAAAAAAGTTAATCATAGTTGGCTTTTTTTATTTTTTTATTTTTGTTTTTTTACTTAATTTTAGCTCAAGTAACGTTAGAAAATATAAAAAAAAAATAAATAAATTTGGCCTTTTTAATAACAAACTTATTTTTTTTAATTTTTAAGTATTACCAAACGAACCTATGAACCTTTTTATCTCATAGAAATACAATTTGGTTGGATTTTTAGAGTCACAGTTATAGAAATTGATGAATGGGCTTCAAGTTTTGGAATTCCTAAAGCAAAACCCTTAGTTCTTTTTCAAACAAGTTAAAATTTCCAATTAGAGCTCCATTTTCAATTATGCCTATGCAACCAAAAAAATAAATCAAGATCACGCAGCAAAATAAACTATTTTTAAAATTATTCAACAATCAAATACCATCATATTATTTACGTCTCTCGTTACTCATCTTCAAATATCTCAGTTTAAGTCTAACCATAAACGTAAATTCTCTCTACACCTCCTTGCTCACCGCCACTACCCTAGCCACTCCTTTCACCATCTTACCACCCCAACCACTCACTAGCCTCCCCCGTCGCTCGTCTCCTTGATGCTCCCCTACCCCTACAAACACTACCCCCACAATTATCACTCCCATCCCTTTTCTCTCTTTTATGATCATGTAGGTTTCGAATTAAGGGTCACTGATTCAAATATAGGGGTTTTGTTTTGAATGGGATGGAAGATATAGTGAAGTAGAGGGTGGCACGGGAGAAAAGAGGGAGAGGGGTAAAGCAACAAAGGGGTGGGGGAGGCTGGTAGAGCAATGGAGACAGGGAGCTACAAGGAACTATGGCAGTATTCGTGGGTTGTTAGCAGTGCCTTAATGATGGTCACGAGGATAGAGAGAAATCTTGATCCCTATTTGACCACGAACATTGAGAGTAAGATTGAACTATTAATCTTATGTGCTTTAAATATTGTGTTTGATGCTTCAAAAATGGGGTAGTTAGTGAGTCCTCTTGAGTTGTGATTTTTTTTTTTTTTCTCCCACTAAATCTCCAATTCAAACACAACCTTGGTAAAAAATTCAAGTGAAAAATTTTCAGTGGGGGTAGTGAAAAACTGAGGAACAACTAGAATTTGGAAATACCATCCGTTCAAATAAATTCATCCCATAATACTTGTAGCTTCTAAATGCAAACCAAAGTGGTCTTAATACAACTCAAAAAATGAATTTTAGGTTATTACAAGTACACCGTCAAATAAAATTATTATTATGAACAAACCATAAAAAAGTACACATGACAGTACAACCCACATTTATCATTTTTTTTAATATTTTTATTTCATTGTTGTAGTCCACTTATGAGAACTAAATCTTACAAACCATACCCTTCGCTTCTTAAAATATCAACCTTCTAAATCTTTCACACTTTTACGTATATGATTAAAACCAACATCACATCTTATTACTTTCATTTTTATTATTCTCCATTAACAACGGGTTTATAAATTTAAAAAATACACAAATCTTACTTTTGGGATAAAATAAAATAGAGGGCCATAGAATAGATGCTTCAGAACATTATATCATGAAAAAAGTAAATAAATTGCTCGCGAAACTATTTTTTTATGTTTAAAAACGTTTATACCTCGCAAGTGTGAATAATTTTTTTTTCATAATCGTAAATATGAGTATTTGTCATTTGTTCATGCATACAAAAATGAATGAAAAATAATTATTCATAGTCGTAAGCGTGAGCAAAAAAATAACCTAAAACCCCAACTCTTATAACTTTGTTCAAATTCGTAAGTAAGAATAAAGTATTATTGTTCATATTCGTAAATGTGAACTATTTTTTTTTTTTAGATTCGTAAGAGTGAACGATTTAAGAACCAACTGTTAGAAATTTTGTTCATACTCGTAAGTATGAACAAATATATATTGTTTATACTTGTAAGTGTGATCAATCAAAAATATTTGTTCATATTCGTAAGTGTAAATAATTTCAGACCCCAT
>BRYE01000015.1:11097138-11099638 GCA_030159115.1 Actinidia arguta var. hypoleuca | reverse complement strand
TAGGATTTAGTATTATTGTACTAAAGAACCTGTACATAAAGGTTATAATTATAATCATGCTAAGATAGAGTAAAAAGTCTTATCAAACTAACTTTGTCTCTATGAAAAACCCCCTACTATTTCGGCTGTACTCTCGGCTAGGGTAGAGTTTAGTTGTATGTTGAGTACCCTAGGGTATGACAAAAATTAATACATATTTTTTGAATACCTAGTAGGTGTATAAAAATAAGAAGTATCATGCAAAGTACCCGCACCAGATACTGGTGCGACATGTTTGTTGATGTAACCATACTTCTTTGTGGGAAAGATTCAGTTGGACATAATTTGCTTAGGAATATAAATAAGTGGTTTCCTATTTTGTGAAATATAAGCCTACCTATCAGATGGTTTCTAAAACTATTGACAATAAGGTGGATTATCAATTTTCAAACTTGGCACTTCCCTAAAACTGATGGATTCATCGCAACTCTGTGGAGTGATTCAGTTGAATAAAAATAAATTTTGTCGTCTTTAGTGAAATTGTTTTCACATTTGATCCAAATTTTTAGATTTTTAGATTCCTTTCATTGAAAGGAATAAAAAAAGTACGAATATTGATCTGTTAGTGAAAAAAATCTAAAAAACTCAAAAATGAAGTAGCTAAATTATTAAAAGTGAGTTAATTTAGTTGCCTAAATTGCAATTTTTGGATATTGAATCCAATATATGTAAATAAATATACGAGCAATTATTTCACCCAATTTAGGGCTAATCCACAATACAACCAAGACAATTGCATTCCAAAATCATACAAGCAGATCATAAAAAGAACATATAAAAAGGACACAATAATAGGGAAATTAATAGATAATGAGCGAGCGAGCGAGCGAGAGGGGTGGTGGGGGTGGTGGTGGTGGTGTGGTGGGGGGTTGGCACAAACCATATCCAAGAAGAACAGAATTGAGAGGCAAATATGGCACAAGACAAAAACATATTTCTTGGTGCTGTTGGACTTTCCTAATTGATTATTATCAAAATTGGAGACTTCTTCTTCTCCTTCCAAAATATCAGAACCGGATTCTTGTATTTTCTGCTGCCACCTTGCCATTTTCCTGGAGACCCATCTCTCTCTCCTCTCTCTCTCTCTCTCTCTCTGTGTAATTTAACCAAACAGATATATGGGTTTTTCTGTACTTTCCTCTTGGATCAGAGGGAGAGATGAGAGAGAAACATAACTGTCTGAATATTGTCACCTGTTGACTTTTAGATCTGAAACATAGAAGAGAAGAAAAAAGAAACTGTGTGGGTGTGGGTGTGGGTGTGCGTGTGGGTGTGGGTGTGGGCTATGACGTTGGCCCTTGTTGTTTGGGTTAATTTCATTTTGTCCCTTAAACTATATCTTAGTGTCACTTAATCCCCTAAACTAAAAAGTCAAGTTGCCCCCTTTACCTACGAAATTTGGCACTTCAATACTTTTGTTAGGCATCCATTGAACATAAAACATTAAAGTTGCCATGAAAAATGACATGAGCTAGTCACATGACATGCTAAATAGAATTTCATGACGAAAATACATTTTTTTGGTTTTTAAGCCAAACATGGCTATAAATAAATATATATATATATATATATATAAACATATGTACATAAGCACATATATATATAAACCAACACATCTGCAACCTCTTTCATTCACACACTGTCTCGCAACATGCTGCGTGAAAACGATTGCCATTTCAAGGCATTACTACCTACCACTGCTTAAAGCCATAGCAACACCACTGCCTAAGTGGTGATGGGTCGTGACATAGTAAATTAAGAAAAAGTTAGTAATTTATTTAATTTTGTTAACCGCGTCACGATTAAATTGATTTTCAATATTTTTAAGATTTAAGTGATTTTTAGTTTAGGAGAGTTAGGGATGGCAAAAAATCCAGACCTGTTAAGTACTCGCTTATCTGATCCTAATGGGACGATTTTGGGAAAGCATTAATTGGATTTTGGTGAGTTTGAGATTTAAAACCTGCAACTCTTTAGAGTTTGGATAGGGTCTGAATTTATGAGTTCTACGACTACACCCAAATCCAACCCAATTGATACTAACAATTATAAAAAAAACTCTTATTATTTTTAATTATTTTCATTTTTAGTTATTATTTGCTTTGTTTTCTTCAAAAAAAAATTATGTAAACATGTGTCTTTTGTGTGAACGATCTTTGAAAAATAATTTTGTATAGACTATGTAATAATTTAAAAATGTCAATTATAATATATGTTAGTACTACCAAAAAAAATAAGTAGCGGGTAAATGGGTAACGCGGGTGGGGTATAAGTTTATCTTTCGCGGGACTAGACGGGTTTGGGAGAAGAGTTAAGTGGGTATGAGCATGTTTGGAGGAAGATTTTTTAAGCGAGTTTGAATTAGGGGCAGTAGTCCCCATCTCAAACTTGACCCGTTGCAAACCTTAGAAAAATGTGACACCGAGGTATAGTTTAGAAGGCAAAATGCAATTATCCCTCG
>BRYE01000015.1:11057138-11062138 GCA_030159115.1 Actinidia arguta var. hypoleuca | reverse complement strand
TGATGCAAGTTTATTTGTCATCAATTTTCTTGAAAATTGCAGCGAGTTCTTGCTGCAAAACACATATATACAAGGAAAGTATATTAGGCATACGCTACTATGACATTTTGTTTATTGTTTTTTCTGGGTTGATGTAACAATACTACAATCAAGATGGACCAGCCGAAACAAGCATTCTAAAACTAAAAACCGCAGATGTTGCGATAATACCTTCAATTGTGCATCGGCAGAGTGAATGGCAGGTGACGAATTGTTGGCTGCAGAATCAACCCAATAATCTTTGGCCGAGAGGCCCAGATGGAGTCAACATTCGTGCAGCAGCCAAAGTCTGGTATATTACAATAAAAGAAAAGAGGATAACAAAATTGCGGTTAAGGACATCATATCCAAATTTCAAACTACTGATGATTTAATTATAATCTAACAACCACAGTACCTGAAGATTAGGATCAATGTAGGCAAGAATAATAGGCTGAGGTTTTATATCTACTGGAACCATGGAAAGATGACCTTTAATTGCAGTCCCACGAAGCTTAACAAGCTCATGTAGAACGATTTTAACGATACGCAATGGTTTATCATCAGCTCCAGCTTTAGCAGAAATTCACAACATAAAGGGCAATAAGAAGGGAAGAAAATCTAGTAAGTTCATGACATGGATCCGCACTGGTAAGATGTCATGCATATATTATATTTCGTTGATAATATCTATTTAAATAGGTCAATAAATACTTCTCCTAATTTCTTCCATCCCCCATTCTTGCAAGTATATGTGGATACTTTGAAGGACATGATCCAAGTCAACATAAAATATGGTACTTTGAAGAACCCGCACCGTGGGGAAACTAATATAACATAAGTTCAATTCCACTTGAAAAAGAACTATATATATTAATGGCAGAAATTTGACAAACAAAAACATCTAATATATTATTTTCAGAATTCAAAAAACAGATCATTGTAACTTGCCTGAACTATGTCATTTCAGTAAGCAAACATGTGAGACGTCTCCAAGTTATTGACAAGTTGGTATATTTTCTTTGGTTTTATTGGTTCTGGCCTATTAAATTGGGGTCTTTGCCGATTAAAAGAATAGAGGTGTCTATTACCATTGAACCTTGCATATTATCATACTGTTAACATGAAAGAATAGGTTTATTTTCCCATGGAAGGAAAACCTTCCCTTACTCTTTTCTAATCCTTTCCCAAGTAAAGATACAGACAATCACAATTCCTCCCTTCTCTTTCCCTCCATTCCTTCCACAATTTCAGCATACTTACAGGAGAATTGACCGTTACGTACCAAGGATAGTAACCATAAACGCTGCATTTGATTTCCAATAGCAAAATGATGCAAACTAAAGGTTTTCCACTTGAGAATCTCCTAACTTGTGTAGATGTAGAAAATTCATCAAGATAATGACAGAAAAACAAAGCAATGAAAAAACATCAAGCAAGAAACTAACTTTCGTGAGTTTGATCAAACATTTGACAGTCAAATCAGAGAACTTCTGATTTCTAGTGGCCAACGACTCATTTGATGTTGGTGATGGCCACCTAGAGGGGTCCAATGAACGCAAGAGATTAATCAGGACAATGAATGATGTGTCCGTTCAGCATTATCCTGCATCGGAAACAAATAAGCAAGATAAATATCACTGCAACAAGAATAATGCCAAATAGAAGCTTTATGAAATAAACTTGACCAGAATTTTCAGAATCAATATGTTCAAAACTTTCACTGCTTGCCTGCCATCATCCATATCCATGGTACCGTTTCATCCAGAAGCCAAAGCAACAGCTCAGTGATGAGCCTGTCAAGGGTACTCTCCTTGATGGCATGTGCAAGTCGTTTACTTTGGAATGCCTGCAACAAATTAAAAACTTTAAATTGAACGCTCATCATGATGCTTCGATACAAATAGTATTTTTATTAACAAAATTCGACCCCCACATAAACATAACATATATTTTTCAACTATTTGATCATCGTTGGCCTCAAGTTCCTTCCGCTTTGCATCTTATTGGAAAATAATTGAACCATCAAGCAGAATATGTAGATTTGGACGACAAACTACCTGCTTTATTGTGGCAAGAACATGTTTACAAGGCCTGGAAGAGGGTCCCTCCAGACGAAAATCAAATGCCTTACCTACCTGCAACAGATACTATTGATTTAATGAAATTTGGACTAGCTGGAATATGAAATTTAGAAGCTAATTGAGGTCGCTCAAGAAAGAAACGGGAATCAAAGGCAAGGTTGAACAACTGTTACCCTGTTAGCTAAGCACAAAACAAGTCTATCAGCGTCTTTCAGAATGTCATCCATCACACTGCCTTCAGGATCGCTAGTTGCCAGCTCCAACTATGGAAGACAACTTTCATTCCTTCAACAGACTGAAACAAAACAGAACAAGATCGATTCATGCAGTAGATTCATTATATTGTAATTAAATTTCAAACTGAACAAGTAACACGAAAGATAAGGCAAACCCTAAAGAAAAAGACAATCAGATAGTTTATAGAATGATCTGAGTGCAGTCCAAGATCAACACAATTTGGGAAAACTCAAACAGGACAAGTATCAGGCTCTGAACTGATTTCTAAATTGTAAAGCAGGCTCATATAAGTCTGTAACTGTTGGGATACATTGGACGTCCCACACCAAAAAAAGCATCCCTCCTTTAGTTATCAGTAGTTCAACAAAAGGATCAATTTTTTTGTCAGACACTAGAACTGAAAGTTTAATATCGTGTAACAAATAAGGTTTGACGCCATGGTGTGTACAAGCGTAGCCAGGCACTGTTTTGCTCAGGCCTATCTAGGTGAATTAAAAAAATAATTGCTTGGCCTGAGCTTGTTGGAGAAATGCACTTCTTTCATGAACATGTTTTCTTGCATGAGACAAGCTGCTCGGCCTATAGGGCCGGTGACATCAATTTTAAACATACAATAACAAGATAAATGGAAACATACAATAATCACTCAATTGCTTCTATTTCAGAAGTTATCAATTAAAGAGGTGAGCAGTATAATGGGAATTTCATGAAATTCTACCATAGGTTTTTATCACTAACCTGTCAACACAGGAGACATTTGCTCATATGTGTGTTCTTGAATCAATACAACATCTATTAAAAATGTGTTCGATCAACAATTATCTTGACAGTTATTTTTTTTATTATTATTATTGGCAACAGCATGCCAGGATAACAATGGAAAGATACCTTAAAATAAAGGGTAAACAAATTGCACTTTTGGAAAAACATTTGAAATTCACTGGGAGTACAAAAGGTTCAGAGACAACCAAATAAATAGGTTAAAGAAATTAAAAAAAAATAACCGCTGATCCAATAAAGGAAAAAGATTAAGAAAGAATAAGAAATATGAACATTAGGTGAAGAAGTGTTGCCATCATCAACACACCAGCAAAGCCAATCAAAGTGCAGATCAAAAGAGAGTTAAAGAAGATCTAGAAATCTTATGACTTCATACTTTCTTTAAGGGATGAGGGATGGTTCAGAATTTTTCTTGGTCCAAGCACCTAATGCAGCATGATATAAGTAAATTTGGTCAAACAAATAATACTCTAGGTCAAGAAGTGGGATATTAAACATTTCCAGTCAGAGAAGTGATATAAGGCGTTTTCATCTCTTTCTTATATAGGTTATCACAAAAGTATATCAACATAACATAATATCAAATATTGTTAACTTTTTAAACTTTGAATATGCTGTCAGTGTTGATGCCTAGTAAAAAAATTGCAGGATATTTTATCCTTCCACAATTGATTCTCAGCTCGCATGAGCTTGATCAACAACTGCCGAGGTTATGGAAGTTGGTTGCCGACAATCTCGGTATGAGGTAGCTCGGACACGCTCGACATTGCCTACAAGTTGTCTATTAGCTGTTCTTTCATTGTCCATCCGTGCCACGTGTCAACACCTAATTTGCTTTAGAGCTCGATTAGAGCACGGAACTCGAAGCGGCACACCTACCCTCAGAGGTTGTTTGGGCAGGAACTGGAGCAGTTCTAGTTTTCCTATAAATAGGGAACCCGAACAGATCCACTATTCACCTTGCGACCTGAGTGTTCTAGAGAGAGAGACTGAGAGCGATTCTGAGCATCCCCGAACCAACGTCGTCGCACCGTCACTCGATTGCCATCTCCAACAGCATCTCTATCACCGACAGTCCTATTTTCATTCACAGACAGCCTCCGAACCATCACTGTAAGTCTCATTTACATTTTTTCAAAATATCTGAGCCTTTTGATTTCTTTGCCTCTTGATGTTGTATGAGTTAATTTTAGATCACCCACGGTCGTCCATTTAATGCCTTAGATCTTCATTCTTCACAGTCCTACCTTCGTAAATGCTTGAATTGCCTGTTTGAGTCTGTCATGGCCGCTCGTGCATCATTGACGAGCGGCTATTAAGCTTTTCGGACTCCGAGGGCTTTGGGTTGCCAGTTGATCCATTTCCATTGTTTTCTATTGTCGATGGGTCCGACTTGTGCTTGAGTTGCTGAATCTGGTGTCATTCTCTGCCTCTGACCTGCTGCACATCTACACTAATGCGGCCAAAGCGGGAGCCCGGTACAGACCTTTTTACAGGCAACCTTTACCTTAGGCTTAGGAATAACCAGCAGTCCTGGTAACTAAGACAAGGATTTATACTCAAAAGAGTTCGTCTGGATGTCGATTAACTGGAAATTCCAGCCCGGTGATAACGGGATAAATACACCTTGCCCCATTAGATCTTTGGTTATGTAAGGGATATATATAAGGTTAATTCTTTCGCTTGGTATATAAAGAGTTAAATACACTTTATCGTCTTAAAGTCTTAACCAATTCTTAATTTGGCCTCGAAAAAATAATTTTACTTTGCCCCCTTAAAGTATTAACCAATTAGCAATTTGGACCTCAAGTAAAAAAAATTCTCGCTTTAGCCCTCAACATATTAAACATTTACAATTAGGACCAATTACGAACTCCCTTC
>BRYE01000015.1:11022138-11024638 GCA_030159115.1 Actinidia arguta var. hypoleuca | reverse complement strand
CCCCCCCCTCTCTCTCTCTCTCCTTTAGCTTTTCTTTCACTCTTATCCATTAATTTTTTTAAATACAATTTCTTAGTTATTTATTAAAAAAATTGATCAAAATAGTTTTTTTACTTTCACCTTCTGAATTTTTTATGAATACCATCACTTAGTTATTTATTAAAAAAAATTGATAAAACTTTTTAAATTTTTGTTTGAATACCATCTCTTGATTATTTATTAAAAAAAATGATAAAATTATTTTCACTTTTCAAATGTTTATATAAATTTTTTAAACACATAAGAATTTATTTGTGAAATTTTCTTTTAATATCATCTCTTCTTTCGATTTTTTTAAATATTTTTTATACACTTAAAAAAATTTTAGTAGTTTAATTTGTCATAAAAATAAAACATAATTTTATTCATACTCTCCTCCGGGGGCACCCGGTCCTCCACCCTTTATTTATAACCATAAATTCATTCCTACAAAATTATTTTTATGATTCAAATTTTTTTTTATAAAAAACAAAAGATGGGAATAAAAGAAATTATAAAATTTTATCATAGTTTTTTTTATATAGCCATTCAACCTTTTTATTATTATTTTTTCTTTTAATACCCCTTGATTCTATTTTTTTTCTTTTTACTTTCACTTTTGAATTTTTATATAAAAAATAATTATGATAAAATTTTATAATTTATTTTACTCCCACTTTATGTTTTTTATAAAATAAAAATATGAATTAAAATTTTAAATATTTTGATTCATATATTTTTTTTTTATAAAAAATCAAAAAAATTTCTCAAACTATTTAAAAATGCATTATTAATTTTCAAGTATAGTCTCAAATAATAAATTTAAAATTTTTTTTTAGTGTTTTCAAAAAAAAAATTATGTTAATTAATTTTGTATTAAATTTTATAAATTAAATATAATTTATAAAAAATATTATAAATTTTAATTTATATTTTTTTTATAAAAAATTAAAGATTAGAGTAAAAAAAATTATAAAAACTTATCATAAAACTTTTTTTATATAAAAATTCGTCTGTTCCAAGCCCTGTCAGGGATCGGGAATCAAAATTGGACAAGATAAGCCTGGTTCAAGCTCTATCTTTGCTCATGAAAACATGGAAAAGCAACACTGCTGTCGTACTGCACGCTCCAACGTGATTTGCATTTGTGGGTGACATGCACTGGCCGCCGGAAACGTACGGCTTACTATTGTGTGGCTGAAAGTCCTTTGGCGGAGATCCACTTTCCAGCAAATTTCAGGTCCATGTCACAATAGGGCCCTCCCTTCGACATGCAGTAAACGTACGGCTTACTAATGAGTGGTCTGTAGACCTCGCAAAAATGGAATTTCGGGATTTGGGAAGCAATTGTCCCTCGACACAACCACTCCACCACCGCTGTCGACCAACGTCACCATTCTCTCTCTTCCGCTCCCTTCTTTCTCTTTCGAGTTTTGACCATACGGGAGCACGTCCGTAATTACTATAACGGAATCGCCCCGTATCCTTTTATCAGCCACGCATTTCGTAACCTTTTCAAAGAGTCGGCAGCTTTTGTACACCCATTTAAAGATATCGGCTTAGACGAAGCCATTTTTATTCGGCTAAAACTCCATAACCCTTCAAGTGTTTTTACCTCTCTCTCTCAATTCTTCTGGTATCTCTGTATCATTCTCTTTACCTTTGTTTCACTACTCACTCGAACCTTTGCAATGCACAGTCAAGAGCCATAATTAGATCTACCCTTTGCAACTTCATTGTCGTCGCCGCCGCTTCACTTCTTCCTTCAATAACTCCAGAAAATGGTCACTCAAATGAGCAAAAACGGAAATTTTGTCGCTAATGGATACTGTAATACCCCGACTTTACATTTTAAGAATTTATATGAATTATTAGAATTAAATTTAATTCAGTTAACACATTATGGGATTAAATTAAAAGATTAATAACTTTTGAGATAAAATTAAAAATTATATTTAAATAATGTAATTATTTAAAAATTAAAAGGATTAAAGTATAATTTTACATATTAATTTGACACGCCATGTGGTGACTCACCGATGGCCGCCTCTTCCTTTTTTTATTTTTTATTTTTTAAATCAAAGTCCATTAGAGAAATAATAAAGAAAAAAATTGGAGATAAAGAGAAATAGTTTAGTGTGGTTAGCTTTTGATGATAAAAAATATGAGTGTAGATAAGCGGTGAGATGATGTCGAATTGATGTGAAATTTTAGTATGATGATCATAGGAGTCAGATCTTTATATCTGAGGGTCTTGATTTCAATTTGAGATAAGCAGAAAATATACAATATGTTTTCTAAAACTTAAGAGTTATTTTTTAAATTATATAATTTTGTACTCCATTGAGCAAGTGTGATATCTGTTGAAATCCATGAGATTTATTAAAATTCATGACATTATTGAAATCATGATGTGTTGGTTAAAATGTCATGGTATTGGATGGTACGGACTGGGTGAGCTTGCAAATAACTCTGTCACCGG
>BRYE01000015.1:11014638-11017138 GCA_030159115.1 Actinidia arguta var. hypoleuca | reverse complement strand
ATATATTCATTAGGATACATTTTTTCTCGCATGTTAATATATTTTTTTGTCCGTTAACCTTTGTCTATTAAGCACTAGTTTGGCCAAACTTGTTTTTAGAATTTTTAGTTGTTTTGTCTTTTGAATTTTTCATCTTAAGATAATGTTTTTTACTGTTTAATCAAAATTTTATATTTTTTGAATTTGTACTCACAAGAGAAATCTGAAAATGTAAAAAATTTATCTAAACTTGAGAAATAATTCACTAAATAGAAAAAAAATTAGCTAATTTGTAAAGTAAAAATAATTTAATTCATCTTTGGTAAACTATTTTTTTTTAAGTAGATAAATATTTTTATATTTTAAAGCTTATCTCATCAAGAAGAATTGAAAAAATATAAATTTTATCTCAGAGAGAGAGAGTGGAGGTTGAGGTAGTTATTTGCATGGTTATCAGAACTCGACCGGACATTGAACCGGTCAAGGCACAGGTTCACTGGTTCAACCACAGTTCAATCGGTCTTATAATTAATAAATAATAAAAATATATTTTTATTATAAATAATAAAAAAGAAATATATTTTTACCCCTTCAACTACTATGTAGGTGTTTGAAAATTGATTATGAAAAATATATTTAAAAGTATCAAAATATTACATGAAATATCATTATTTTTACATTTGGAAAATCGTTTTGCAGAAATTTTGTGATGATTTCAAATAGATTTAGTGATTTTTGTTGCGATTAGAGATTTTTTGATCGAATTTTGCGTAGATTATTCGAGATTGGTGTGATCGTGTCTCTCGTTGAGGTTCTCGATTGCGATTTTTGAAAAATTAAAAATTTAAATATTGATCTCACAAGATTGAAAAAAAAAAATTATAGAAAAAATCGATCAAAATTTTTGACAGATTTTTTAAGGTTGTCAAAATATTACATGAAATATTATAGTTTTTTAGGGATGTCAAAATATTATAAAATTTTTAAAAAATTTTGATAGATTTTTTTGTTTTTAACTTTTTAAAAAAAATATTAGTCTGTTAAAAAATCAGCCAATTTTTTGGGTTAAAATACCGGTCGGTTCGTGGTTAGCCCCCAAAGGTGCTCTATTTATCCGCAAGTGCACGATTGACGGTTGTAATTTTATCCGGAAAGTCCGGAATCGTATTTCCTCAAAAACCAAGCCCAATATAGGTTATAGACACTAAAGATATGCTAAAAGTTATTATTTTTCTTATATGTTTTTATGACAAATTAAACTACTAAAAAATTTTAAGTGTTTAAAAATTTAAAAAAAAAATCAGAAGAAGAGATGGTATTAAAAAAAATTCAATAAATAAATTCATATGCGTTTAAAAAATTATATAAGAATTTAGAAGGTGAAAATAAAAAAAATTAAAAGTTTTATAATTTTTTTTAATAAACAACCAAAAGATGGTATTCAAAAAAAAAAATTAATGGGTGAGAATGAGAGAGAGAGGGGCAAGTTTGCCCAAGGAGGGCAAATATCAGTCACATCCACACACACACACACGACACGGGAGGTGGGAAAAATAATTTGCAAATAGAATAGGAAAATGTTTTTTCCACCCCGGACATGGGGTGTGTGGGGATGTAACTAGTTTTTCCAATTTTGGGCCAAAATAACCCTTCATCTCTTCTCTCTCTCTCTCACCCATTATTTTTTTAATAACATCTATTGGTTCTATATTAAAAAGAATTGATAAAATTTTTTAAATTTTTTTTAATTTCACCGTCTGAATTTTTATATAAATTTTTTAAATACATAAGAATTTATTTATTATTTTTTTTAATACCATATCTTCTTCCGAGTTTTTTTTTTGAAAAAAAATTTAAACAATTAAAAAATTTTAGTAGTTTGATTTGTCATAAAAATACATAAAAAAATAATAAAGAGGGAGTGATAGTATAAAGAAGACGAGAATTCGAGAGAAGTGTTCTTCATATATATATAAAGAGAACAAAAAATCTTATTCAACAAGTCCTCTTTAATTTTTTGCAACCAAGTCTAATTAGTCTTGTCTTGTTCCCCAAACGATCAGTTATTCAATAAGACCTGTTTTTGGCGTTTGGGGATTGGAAAAAACAGGTCTTATTGAATAACTGATCGTTTTTTTTTTTTTTTGAAGAATCCTGTGACGATCAACAAACAACATAAATTGTATCGTCATGGTTAAAAAAATTCCAATTGTTTGGTTATAAAGGTATTTTCCGTGGTGGATTGGATAAGCAATTTGGCAATTTTTAAACTAAAAAGTCAATGGACAGAACCTCCAAAGAATGGTGTGAGTGCAACTTATCTTATAACAAGGGGCGTCATAAATTTTTTAGGCAAGTTCATATCCTAATTTTAAATATATATTCTGCTTGTAGACAGTGAAATTAATTCACTAAATTAATTGATCTAATAAAACGGACATCGAGTTATCAAAAATAAAATTCGATTCACATAATATAAAAAAAAATTACACGACAAGCAATCTATCTACACCTTTTGTAG
>BRYE01000015.1:11002138-11004638 GCA_030159115.1 Actinidia arguta var. hypoleuca | reverse complement strand
ATAAACCCTACTAAACTATGATCATTTCTCACTTTGACTCCTCAAAGTTCAAAATCCAACACTTAACCCCCATAAACAATATGAATCCTGGATGCCATACACGCCGTTAACCTGGAAAAAAAAATATCATTTTTCCCTTCAACCATCAGCTACGCCATTGTCTTCTTTATCCATCAATCCTTTTTTCTTTGCCCGTGATATTTAGGGGGATTTATTGTAAATACCAAATCCAATCTCAAGTTATGTGCTCACCTTCTTCTTCGGACATTGAAGGAAGGACATTTTTTAAAATAACCAAGGGACAGAAAGATTGCTTTTAGTAAGAGATTAAAAATATGTGAAAGCAGAAGGTGATCGCGCGGTTGCACTAAGAGATTAAAAAAATCATTCTTGCTGTTAACAAAGTCTCCTTAATCGATGTTCAATCAATATATTTTTTTATGAGGATGATCTCCTTAACAAGGTTTACTAAATGAACAGTAAGTTCGGATTGGGTTCCGAATGGCACAGTAATGTGCCCACCCACCCCGATCTCGTGCACAAGGAGTCAATGCCCTATCTTATACAAGGTATGAGTTATATCAAAGTGCAAGCGGAAGTTTAGGCCACAAGTAGGTGAGAGAAAATATCACTCATTTACTGCGTTGTCCCAAAAGTAAAGGGCCATGTGCTCACCACAAGGGTATTTTCCATCTACATTTTAAATAGAAATAGATGGAAATCTAAAGCAAGAGGGTTGGAACTGTTCAAAATAAAAGTGAAAGGTTCAAAGTGACATTTGAATATAAGTGCATAACTACAAACTGTAATAAGCTACAAGTAGAACTTTGAATTCAAAAAGATGGTGTGTAAGCTATAAATACTTACGACGTAAACAATTCAAATTAAAAGATTATAAGTAGAATACGATTTCATGAAGGTGACATTATTTGACCTTGTACATTCCTAGTTTGGAACCCAAATCATTTGATTATGTCAAATCTCTTTCTGTCAATTGTTCCTACGTTAAAGACTGGCTAAAACACACCGATCAAAAAAACAAAGACTGGCTAAAACATGACTTGCAAGTTGTACCATAACCTCGTCAACACCACAATAAATTGCAGTACGTGTGCATTGACGTAAAAAAATGCACGTAAAACTCCGTATTCATCGAACCAAAATGTTAACTACGAGTGGACAAAAATGCTTGAGCGTAGAGCGCCTGGCCTTGCAACTCGAAGAATCTCCTATGCCAATCGAGAACGAGAAGCTCCACAACCCTGCACTTATAATGAATATCCCTACGCACACATATCCGGTTATATATCTTCCTACTTTTAGAATTAAAAATGATACAATATGTATAAAAATATGTGAAATTGTATTAAACTGAGTATCTTTTGTGCTACTCAATATCTAATCTACTCATTGGGATGTAGTTAGGATAACTGTTCATTGAAATTGAGACTTTGTTGGTTAAAAATGTTAGTGATGACCTGATGACTAGGTCCCCGAAAAATTTTACAAATTTTGAGTAGTCTAGGAATGGCAACGGGCTTGGGCGGGCCAGATTTTACATACATCATCTAGGATTGATCCTTGATATTAGTGTGTATCTCATCTCGGCCCTTATTCCGGGCAAGGTTTAGCTTTGTTCTACCGCATCCAGACCCAAACGGTGGCTTGATTTTTCAGAGAATCCCCACTCCACTGTCCCTTCCATTTTTTCCATTAGTTTCAAACATGTGGAAAAAGATAAACTTACAGAAAAGAAAAGAAATAAATATATAAATTGTTTAAGAACTTAAAAATAACATAAAATTACTTCGGTTGGTAGATAGGGTTAAATCTTAATTACAAAATTCGTGCTTCAAATTGTACTGGCACTAGTTTTTGTTTTTATTGATAGCGCAGTATTTCTCTCGAGAGAGACGAATCTGAGAGCCCTAAAATTAACGGAGTTAAATCTTAATTTCAAAAGTTGTGCTTCAAGTTGTATTGGCACCAATTTTAGCCCTAAACTTTTAAATTATTTTCTCTTTACCTTGTGTCCTAATTCATCCCATAAGAAGCAAAGTTCATTATGACCACTGACCAAAATATCTTCATCAGATGAAGTTTAGTTGTTCATTTTATATCTTCCTCAGAAAACTTGTCAACACCGCAATATTGAAATTTCCATCGTCATGTGTATTTCATTAGCAACTGGAAAAATTATATATATATCAAGAATGGGTATGCTATTATGTATTTTGTAATATGAGTAAAGAAACCCTATAAATAATTTTTATGCAAAATGACTTATGTTTCTCAAAATAATACCACCACATCGATCATTCTGGGTGGAATTTTTTTTTTTTTTGTATATATATATATATTCTATTCACAAATAAAAAATTCTTTCATGCTATAACATCTTAAACCCAGTTTGGGCTAGGGTTTTTTTGTTTAAATCTTGTAGTTGTGTTGAGTTTCCAAGTTTTTTTACTTTTAGTGAATTTTGTTTACAATTTAATCA
>BRYE01000015.1:10964638-10967138 GCA_030159115.1 Actinidia arguta var. hypoleuca | reverse complement strand
TAAAATACCCTAAAAAAATACCTGAGTTGTAAGCACGTTTTTTGGGTTTGAAATATTAAAGAAAAGGGGCTACATTTGATACTGAAATGAAAGTACAAGGTTTAGACTTATTTATTTTTGGTTATGGAAATTAATAAATCATGTTTAAATTGATGAAATTGAAATTGCTAGGATCAAAGTGAGGTTTCTTAAAGATAAAGGAACCAATGGTGTGATTTCAATGCCCTACTGGTCCAGCTCATGCCACGTGTGTGGCGCAAAAAGGCACGTGTGGTTTGTGCTTTTCGGTCGGAATGGTTGTTATTGTTGACAAGTGTACAAGGCGGGCCCGTGGGGCCCAATGGGCCTTTGGTTTGGCCTGTGGGCTTTGGTGTTTGGGAGACATGGGCACATATCTCGACATTAACCATGTGATGCTTAATGAGAGGAAGGCTTCATTTATAGCTGTGTCTCCCAAGTTCTCTCCTGTTGGTCAAGTTGCTACTAAACCTTTTTCTTTTGGGATAGGATTGGGTGGGGATGCATAATTTTAATTTTAAAAATATACATATAAATATGAAATACAAAATTTATAAATTAAAAATATTTCGTGTTGCACAGTGTTCATTATTAATCGTGTTGTGTCGTGCTTATTTTATAAAAAACTAGGCTCGACACAACCCATTGGCCTGACTCATTCATGCTTCTTGTCGTGTCATGCCTACTTGTGCTTGTACAATTTTTTGTGTATATAAATGAGTTTAATGCATAAAAAAAATAAAATTATTTAAGATTTGTTTACATAAACGAACCGTGCCGTATCCCGTATCTCAAAAATAATGGCCCGACTCAGCTTATCACTATATCTGTGCTAAATTTTTAACATGTCGTAGTCGTGCTAGCCATCCGATTAACTACTCTAGCTAACTCTATACCATTTAAAAATATTAATATGAGAAATTATATATATATTTTAAGAAAGTTTAAAGTAGTGGTCCGAGGATTGAGATAAGATAGACTATGTCAAAGTTTAAAGTATATTTATGAAAGCTATGGATTAATCACTGTAGGTTATGGTTAGTAGACCCATTTGGATAATAACATCTTTATCATCTTTTAATGCTCTCATTTGATAATCTACTAAGTAATTTGAAGGATTGGATAATTAGTGATTCTTACAATAATTATCACGTGTTTAATTATAAAAAAAATCATAATATCTAATTCTCGTTACCATTTTGTTAGATTGAGGAGTTTGTTTCATCTCATAATTAAAAGTACTTTACCAAATTGAGATATTGATCTAATTTTTTTATTTAGTAATTTTTTTCATCTTTTATAATTTTTTAAGTGCATCCGAATCAGCCTCTCCAAATTTGAGTTCAATTTTTATTTTTTTATTTTTTTTTATTATAACTAATGATGTTCAATGAATGTTTTAAATATTACCTTTTGATGTAAATCAATATATTATTGATAATATATTGATTACATACTAATTTGTTGTGCTAATATTTATATAGTATTTTTTTTTTACTATTGTAGTGTCCAAATATTATATTTTATTTATTTTTGATTAATATTTCTTACTAATATGATGTAAGTTTTAATTTGTTTCCTTAATGCCTTCGTGTTGTGCTCATCTTCAGATTACTATTTAATGCTAGAAGGAAATCCTATAGTTGTTGAACAACCTACTCCAAATTAAAGATCTTTAAGTAAGTATCTTCTTCTTTTTTTCTTCTCTACTTGCATTTTCCTACTCCTCTCTCTTTCCACACGCGCGCACGCGCAAATACACACACACACACACATATATATATATATATATATATATATATATATATGTCAACGGGACACTACGTAAAAAAAAAAAACTTCTTAGGCATACTCGTTATAGTCTTACAACTTAAAAAACAGATAACATATAAACGTCAGATAAGAAATACATTGCATGTATATACGAAGATATATATTATTACAACATGGATAACAAATTAGAAAGTATAATGATTTTGAAAAGTGTTGCTAGTTTAGGAGAAATAAAAAAAAATAGATGTTCAATTTTTTTTGTGTGTGTCTTACTAAAAAAATAATTCAATGTGTAAAAAATATGCCAAATTTTAAAAAAAAAATTATTGTATCACAACATACATGAGGCCTACACCTGTGAGAAATATGCCCAGTTTTAGAGAGTTTTAGTCATTTGATCAGAACCTATGTTGCCCCACACATTTGATAAGAAGGAAGTAATATTTTTTTTTTAAAAGAAATATTATCGTGTGAAATCTCAACTATTGGATTAATTTAAATGAATTTCAACCGTAGACAGTAATAGATAGTTTATAAGATTTAAAAATAAAAGTGTCTTATATTGTATATATATATATATACACACATTTATAGTATAATGACGTGTATAACGTATCATGCATTTTTCTTAAGAAGGGTGGAATTTATGGTGATTTAGTAGGACATGAAAAATCATTTTCATATTATATAATCTGTGTGTAATTGGGTC
>BRYE01000015.1:10949638-10952138 GCA_030159115.1 Actinidia arguta var. hypoleuca | reverse complement strand
CCATGTTTGGGAACATTTTCATTTTCTATTGACCGTTAATGTTTTTAGAAAATTTAAAATTTGTAAATTAAATCGTGTTTGGTGACTGATTTTTTCGTTTTCAAAAAAATGAGACAATTTTCAAAAATTTTGCAAGTAAGAAAAATGTTTCCACTATTAGTAAAAACAACTCTCCATTATCTCCTTCCTCACCACCACTTTTGGCCACCACATACCACCTTTCAGCCACCAATTATGGCCGTCACCACCTCCAACAATCCACCCGCAGCTCTCCCCACCTATAATTATCATCTCCAGTAGTCCTTTAGCGAATCCCTCCACCTCGGAACACTAATCAATCAATAAAGTTAAAAAATAAATAAAATAAACAAGAAAAAAAAAGTCAATTATCCCAAACTTTTTTAGCATAAAAACTAACTTATTCATTATTATAAAATTCGTATATTATTATCTCATATTTCTATGGAGTATCTCAATTAAAACATGTGCGAAAGTGATAATGTTTGTAATTTTTTTTTTTTTATAGAACATGGTTTTATTTTAATTTCTATTATACAAAATTACTTTAATATCCTTAACACTTTATCCAAACCTCCAACAATAATTAAATAAAATCTTAAACCATTCAAAATAATGTTATTTTGGTTATTCTCTTAAATTTTATTTTAATAAAGTGTGTAGTACAAAATGATTGAGTCAGTTGTACCCGAAACCAAGGAAGATGTATTAGCACTGTATTATATTCCTCAAACCAATGATGATACACATGAAGTTTGTCTTAATAATATGTCCATAGCGATTACAGGCATACACGTGTATGCTATAGCAATCGTTGATCGGTCATTATTTTTTGAGTTTGACTGATCTAACGGCTAATAACTGCAGTTGGTTTCAGCTTTCAGGGTCCGCTTGGATCCGAATTCCAAAATCGTTGGATTCTTTTTTATTAGCTCCGATCAATCCGGCAACACTAGTTACTCTAATCGCGTTGATTAAGGGTGTAAAAACCCCAAGGTCCATGACCCCTCGCGGACGGAAGCCCACCCGAAGCCCAATCCTGCCCTGGAGGCTCGGCCCAATCCTGCCAAATTGCACACCTGGCCCAACCTAGCCCGCTCGCTCAAAAAAAAAAATTAGCAGCATCTATAATTATACATATATATATAAAAGCTCGATTAAACCCAAAAGCCGCTCATAGACCCAACCCGAAGCCCGCCCAAAGTCCATCCACCCCTGCCCTTTGGGCTGGGCCTGGCTTGGGAATTTCGAGTTTTGCTCGAGCCGATATGTGTGGAGTGGATTTTGAAAATGTGAAAATCCGGGATTCGTTTTAGAGAGAGTGTCATTGACGTAATCACTCGCCTCGTCTTTACTTTTATGTGATTTCTCACATAAATGAATTCCGTTGTAAAAATGGAGTCGCCACTTAATTTTTAACAAAACTAAGAAACTGAGATATTATTTTGAAAATAAAGATTTGGAATTCAAGAGCTCAGGTACGAAAAATGGAAGGGCTTAGGCAACCCTTTTTCGCCCGGCCCAAGTGTGATTTTAGGTACCTGCATCAATTAATGAAAAGATTTTATTTTTTGTTTTATAAATGTTGATCTATTTATAAAGAAAAATCTATATGTCACTAATTTATTTCTGTTATTTGGCTAATGGAGCAATCATGAGTGGTCCTTTTTTTTTTTTTTTTCTTCTAGAAATAAGTGATATAGGACGCTGTTTATATACAGACGCAGTCCTACTAATAATCCTTTTTCAATTAATTATATTCTAGTTTATTAGCATTTATTTAGTAAGGAAAACAAAATCATTTAATAATTCACAACTAATTCGCTTTATTTCAAAGAATTGTCTAAACCAAACTTTATTTTAAAAAGTAAAAACAAAAATAAAATGCCAGATCAGTAACTTAATGTAAGCTCCGTTTGGTACTAGTTTTTCAGCTGATTTTTTTTTTAAGCTTATGAACAAAAAATCTAGAAAAAATTAAATTTTTTTACTTTTCTATTTTTGTTTTTTTATTTATTTTTAGCTAAAATAAAATTAAAAAAACCAAAAAAATTAACTTTTAAATATTACCAAACAATATATACATAAACTTCCCCAACCTAAACTATAAAAATTATTCCTTGCCACATATTTGTGTTTCTTACTTTAATGCCTCATTTTTCTTTGTAAAATAAAAAAATGGTGGTATAGCCTATAGCTTCTTAATTTGCATACAAATCTGATCAACTGCATCAAATTCCATGCAGTGCAGACTGCAGAGGGTAGTCAATGATTGTTTAGAGGTATAGCTGATCCTATCTTGAGAGAGAGAGAGAGAGAGAGAGAGATGAGTTTAAAGTTTAAACCCTGAAACAAACAGAGTTCTGATTCTTTCGTTCTTTTAAAAAAATATTTTTACAGCCCAACAAGATATAAAAGAACACATACGTTAATGGGGTTATAGGTGAACTAAAATACTCCAAAATTAGAGAACCAATCAATG
>BRYE01000015.1:10932138-10934638 GCA_030159115.1 Actinidia arguta var. hypoleuca | reverse complement strand
ACATGCCATTTTCTTGCGCCATCATTTATTGTTTGCCCTTCCATGTGTTGTTGTTTACTTTGTTTATTTATTTTAGTTACATGTCCCTTGTTTTTTTCTGGTACAATTTCTATTCCAAGTTTTTGCTTGTCTCTTGTTAATATTTTTCAGTAGTATCATTATCAAGTACTCGTATTATTAAAATCTCATGAGTTGGTTTGGTGGTCTAAACTTTGGATTAAGAGATCTGCTCCCTTTCAAATGTTCATGTTTGAAACCTCCTAGATACTATCGATTCTTGCGTTCGGTCAATCCATAAGGGGCTTTCTATACTGAGTTTTTTTTTTTAAATTTAATTGGGCTCCTCACTAATGGATGGTGGAATTGGTCTCTCGAATTAATAAATCTCGAGTTATCAAAAAAGTACTCATATTATTATTATTATTATTATTTGAAACACGAGAAAGGAAAAAAGAGAAACGACGAAATAAAAACAAAAGAATAACAAAATGACACAAGGTAGAAGCTAAAATAACTTCCGTTTTATAGCTCAATTTTAGCTAAAAATTTATAAATTAGTAAGATAAGGAGGTTGAAGTTGACGTCATTAATAACAAAGGTTTTTTTATTACAATTACTTCACAAAATTTGTAAATTAGTAAGATACAAGAGGTTGAAGTTGGCATCACTTATAACAGAGATTCAATTATACTAATCGACCTCCCCACAAAAGAAAGTAAAAGTAAGACTGCTTGCTTATTATGAATAATTCACAGATCCTGTTGTAAGCTATATAGTCTTTAATTTGTCTAGCAAATAACAACGACATTTTTTCTAGTAAGAGAACAATTATGTTTATCCACGCCAATTATGTTTAAACAAGGAGTTTGTGTTGGTCTCATTTTTGGCCTTGGTCTCTTGACTCAAAAGCAAGAGATCTAGTTCACATTTATGGCTTATGATTATTAAATGTGTTCTCTTTGAAACATTCCTCATGCCTCAAATTTACTTGTCCTTAGATCTCACCACTACAAAAGGCAATGACTTGCTTAGATATGACGATCTACAACAAGATATCATTAACAAACACAATTTGATGTGAAAAATGTAATGGACTCCATGATATGATTAAAGTTTGTTTTGAGCACATCATGTTGAAGAGGTTATTATTATTATTATTATTATTATTATTTAAGTTCGTCATCGCTTCTATATTTACTAAGATATTTTTTTATAGAATAAGGGTGGAGGGAGGCGACCAGCTAGGATCCAGAGCTCCTCCAAAATTCTAATAGCGGCCCTTTTAAATAAAATAAAATCATTTCATTATTGAGCGGAGAGAGAGAGAGTTACAAAAGAGAAAATAAATAAGGTAATTTAAGGACAATTCTATTATAGCAGTGAAAAAGTTAGGGGCAATATTGTTAAAAAATATAATTATTTTACGTCATGTCAAACTGACAATTGCATTGAAATAATAAAAAAAAAATTGACCATTTTTTTTGGGTAAATAAATAATGAAATTAAATAAGTTGCGTCGCCTTACGTGGGAATCGAAAGCCATGCGCTCTATCGGTGATTGATAGCATTTCCCGAAGCCTAAAGGATGATTGATAGCATTTTCCTTAAATAAATTCAGATTTTAAAATTGAGTGATCTTTTAAAAAAAAAAAAGGTCCATTCATCTTCTCTCTTCCAAGTTAAGTTCTTGCTCCGTCCTTTTCTATGAAACTAAGCAAATGACTAATGTTTATACTAATGTGGCATATATGAATGAACGCGACCATTGCTTAATTAACAAGCAATCACGTTGGACGTGAAAATATTGGTGACGATTTTTGGTAAACATATCATATTCCCTCTAGGGTTTGTTTGAAAAAAGAAGCTTAGGTCTTTACTAAAAAGGATTGTTGGTGATGCTACTGAAAACATCCTAAAAATCAAAATTATAAAGCGCTCTCCCTCATTTTAACCATTATTTTTCTCCTGCTTAGAGGAAATATTGGTTGTACTTACATATATATATATATATATTCAAAAAAACTTTTGTCTAACATAGAAGTAAAGGATGTAAGAAGGGAAGGTATACTTTACAGCAATAAGACTCAAACTCAGAATACCTGAACCACTAAGTCAACTCTTAGTCTTGGCAACTGTTGAAATTGAAAAGTAAAAATTAAGGTTTTCTTTTTGAAGTATGGATAGTAGTTGGGTGCAAATTATATGATAAAAACTAATTAATCCTCCTAAACTTGGGGGTGGTGATTATTGGTTAGAGAGTTCACAATAAAAACTTCCATTTTTGTTTCTCACCACCTACTTGTTTCTTATTGAATAATAATAAATATTTTGGTAAACTACACTTTTTACCCTTGCACTTCCACCTAAGTTTAAATATACACCTTTTACTTTCATTTATTGTAGTCTAATCCTAACACTTCAGGTCAATTGTCAATGTAATCTTTCTGTTGCTTGGTTAATTGATGAAAAGTGGCTATGACGTCTCATGGAAAGAGCCCAT
>BRYE01000015.1:10902138-10904638 GCA_030159115.1 Actinidia arguta var. hypoleuca | reverse complement strand
TTAATTTTTTATTATTTTTGTATTTAGTGAATTTTTTTATCGTTTAATTAAATTTTATACTTTTTCAGCTCCTTTTTTGTTTCATAAGAAATCATTTTATACATAAGTAAAAAAAAATATTCATTGTATTTAGTAAAAAAATATATTTAATTTTTAAAAAAATACAAAAGACAAAAAAATCATTTGAAAATGTTTTTTATTTTTATTTTTTGTGTTTAGTATAATTTTTTTCATTGCTTAATTGAACAATATATAGCCAAATGAGCTATTAACACTCGATCTAAAGTGTAAAAAGTTGACTGATATAATTGAAAGTGAATGGTGTAAGTAAAATTTTGATAAAAGTGAAAGAATTACAAATACTTTAATTAATATGAAACCGAAAAAATAAAAAAAAAATTGATAAAAAGATGAAAAAGTTTCCTAAAGTACATGGTTTCTTTTAACACACAATTACAATACGTTGGGTTTGATGATTAGGTTAACTTTGAATAGACCCATTGCTTGAGAGAACAGTTGTTATATAAAGGAAAAGAAACAATTCATTATATTCATAAAAAAAAATGGTTTGAAAGAAATGGATGACTAAGTGCCAAAGTCAATAGGCTATTCTGGTTCGTCAAGAGCAGCTATGGAAGACGAGGACAAGCTTTTCTTATTTTCTTTTCTTTCTTTTTCTTTTTTCTTTTGGTTTAACTCTAACCAATAATAAACTATGGTTATGTAATTAATGAAGTTAACCAAGATAAGGTGGGGTCTCTTTGGTATAGCCTAGGGTTTAGTTAAAAATAATGGTTAGAGACAAATACCTTAAATCTCTCAACTAATTGGTGGCGTATCGAAAGATAATTGAATTTATGTAAATCCTCCCGTCTACATCCTACGAGTATAGAATTTAATGTTATCATCAAAAGTTATATTGTTTTGTGACTTACGACCCAATTTAAAAAAATATAAACTACAAAATGGTCATATTTTGAGGTGTCAAAATACAATTCACCCTTAAGATGAAGGGCATTAACGAAATAACAGATTATACATGGCAATGTTTTTTTCTATTTTTCTTAATGTTACAGCTGGGAAGGGTTTATGAAATAATCTTACTAACCCATTAAAATAGCTTGTGTTTGTGTTTGTACTTAGGGTTTGTCTCAATGTTTGTGTTTGTGTTTGTGTTTTTGTTTTGACAGGCTAAAAATTATCTAATTTTTTATTTATGAATTAGTAAAAAATCACTGACGGCAACTAAAATTACTAAAAAATTTAAGTCAAACGAGACTTGAAAAATCAAGCTAAAAAATTGTCCATCCAAGCAAAAAAACACAAGTCAAACTGTCCGGCACCAAAAAATTGGACTTTCTTATCCAAAACATAGCTAAAAAACTAGGTCAAATGGAGTTATTTGCTATAGTTACTAAATTATAAATTAAAGCTAAAAAGTGGTGTTTCCTGAAAAACCTCTAATAATTTTTTTTCTTATAAATTTGTATTAGTCCATTTACGGAAAAAAATATAGAGACGATGTATTTTTAGGGGTGTAAACAATTTTTTTCCGTTCAGCTTTGAACTAAATTTTGAGTCTTAATCAAAAATTTTGGTTTTGTCCAAGTCAAAACCAAACCAAACCAAACCAAATGAGGTACAAAATTGAACAGTTTGTTTTGAATAATTTCGGTTTGGTTTTCAGTTTATTTGATTTGGATCAAAATTATGAATTTCTAAAATTAAACCACCATATCACACACAAAAAAAAACTGAATAAGATATATTTACATTTACCTTGAACCATTATTTTTGGTTTTCAACAAATACAAATAGAAAACCACTAAAAAATATTACTAACGATGAACAAAATACCAATAATAATTTAAATATTTAAAATTAAGAATGACCTACTATATTTTACTGCACTTAATTTGTTGTCAATTAGTATAAATATATAAATGGACTAATTATTTCCATTTGAGTGTTAATTTATTGGCATAGAATTGTGCATCCTTCTGAGATCATTTCCCAAACTTAGATACTTTCCATTTATGATATCATTTCGTATGGAAAACTCAAGAAGTTAACACAAGTTTAACCTTTTGATTTAAAATTTTGTATATCTCATTATTTCTATATCTTATTCTTTTTTCAAGTTTAGATGAATTTGCATTTATGATAGCATCACATATGAAAAAGTTTGAATTAATTTTATTTTTTTAATTAGTTTTTTTTACATAATTAATTTTGTTTAATTACATTATTATGTTAAATTTTCTTGGTGGGGCCTACAAAACTCAAAATATCACAAGAATAGAGAAAAAGGAAACCCACCAATCCGTCAGTCTTTATAATCACGCGTGTTTGTGCACAGTCAAAGTGAACACATCGTCGGCGGCAAACGCATGCAAAGCAATCTCTGTCTCTCTCCGCAAAACGTGACGCTCCGACAATTCCGACTGTCCTCTCTCTCTCTCTCTCTCTCTCTCTCTCTCTCTCTCTATCTCTCTCTCTC
>BRYE01000015.1:10872138-10879638 GCA_030159115.1 Actinidia arguta var. hypoleuca | reverse complement strand
AATACTCACTAGTTTGAAGATGTCTACGCTTGAGAGGCTTGCGATATGCATCTCAACTTTTATCTTAGGATAACTTCAGGATCTCCAAATCTTGGCTCCTTGCATGTTACAATGAGATCAAAATCCAATATCAGTATGATTCTTTACTTTTTTATGATATTAAATTGGAAAATGTTAAAAATAATAAATTTTATAAAAAAAATTCTTAATTACAAATGTGTCAGTGTGATAGAATTTTAGAATTTGAAATGGGACTCACCAGAGTGATTTGAAAGGAAGAAGTAAGAAAAGTTTGTGAGATTTGTTAGTTTGTATAGCATTACAATATTAAAATATATATCTGTATGGTCACATCATATGAACACTTAGGCCCAGTTTGAGATATTGATTTTTTTTTTGTTCTTTAGTTTTTAAGGGTTTTTTAGTGAATTTTTTTTTTATCGTTTGATCAAATTTTTATAGTTTTTCGGTTTATTTTTTTATGAGAGAAGTCTAAAAATATAAAAAATTTATATGTTCGAACTCACTTCGTTAAGAGAAATCAAAAAAATATAAAATTTTAATCAAATCGCGAAAAAAAATCACTATTTTTTTCCCTTCCAAAATAACCTTAATTTCATGGCATAACCCACTAGGCTAAGTTGGCCTAGCACTAGCCTGCTTTCATTTCAAGCAGATGAAGCATTCGATGCTTATTAGATGATGGAAGCTGTGCTCAAACAACAAATTGTGGCTTGCGTTTTCAGCCGTAAATTGACAAGATGAGTCAGGTAGTACCGTTTGGCGTTTCTAGAAAATCTCAAATTTTCACTTGTGGCTTGCGTTTTTAGCCGTAAATTAGTAAAACAAATTGCTAACGGCTACTGAGTTTACTAAAAAAAACTAGGTAAAACGGATCCTTAATAAACCAAGCTAAAAAAATCTATGCCAAACGAAGCCTAAATAATACCCACTATATATAAATCTGTGTTCCGAACTAAGTGCAAGATACCAGATACCACATATGTATGGCCCCCTACTTGTGACTTATTGCATACTTGTCAACACAATTCATTATTTGAGCATTTGGTGCAGCATGACAAATAAACACCCTTTCCCCCATGTACATACTTGGAAACAATTAAACCCTTAGTGTGATGTAGAGATTCGGTCATCGTTTCATCATCTTTTTCTATACACAAATTTTATTTTGGAGACGTACATTTTATTTGGTTCGATAATAAGCGTTAGATTAAACCGTAGATGGGGCAAGGCCCACCCTCCTTCCTAAAATTCGTTTTTTGTTTTCCTTTTATGTTGGACGATGTTTCCAAAGCCCGAAAATTTAACCCCAAACCAACAAAATTGTTTAGTAATGATACATGCTTATATTTGGATACTATATATGATGCCTTACGTTCATAATTCACATGTACTATTGAATCCATTAAATGATATGGTTAATGTCACGTAAGACTTTGATACTGAAATATAATAATCATAACAATAAAAGCACATGAATACTTTGGATTTAATTGCCAAGAAAAAAAATTATCATTCCAAAAAAATAATTCTCATACAAATTTATAATATATAATAGGAGGAAATTTAACTCTCTTTTGGTGAGAATTGAGACAATTCAAGAAGAAACCATTTCCTTACGACATAACATGTTTATAAGAAAGCTGTGTGAGTTTTAACAAGTACTTGTTCCCCGTGTCCCCCATGCTGAATAGGTTATGAAGAAAATATTTAAAAGAGAGGTTGCTAAGTTGCTTTTTTCACGAATTACTTTGAATTAATTAAACCCTCGTGTGATGTAAAGAATTTGTCATCATTTCATCATCTTTTTCTATGCACAAATTTGACTTTGGAGTACTGATTGTGGGTGTTTTTCAAAAACGTTTAGATTACTGAAAGTTGATATTTGAAAGCAGGTTTAAAAGTATCAAAATATATATTTTTTTAAAATTCGCTTTTAAACAAGTTTAGAAGTTTTTTTTTTTACCTAGAATCAGAATCCACAATTTGCGGTTGTGTCATACAAAATGACGCATATTCTGACATCTTGTAATCTAAAATCTGCTACAAACACCCTTATTATCAGCTTATAGAAGTGGTGAATTGGTGTGCTAATAATAAGGGTAAGTCGATATATACTAGTTTTCAGTAGTGGTGTTGTAAAATAGATACTTATCAGACGATATTTTTTTACAATAAATAGTAAATAATAAAGATATTTATATAGTGCAATTTTTAAAATCGAATTATAAGCAATATCTTGTACATTGGATACGACTTGTTAGTGATTGTTTATTTGTATAGTGACTTGTAACAAAAGAAAAAGAAAGCTTCAGCCCAATTATTGGAGCTATCATTATAGCACTTGTGACAATTGAGGCATTGTGATTACTCTATGAGAGTTCTAAAGTGTGATTACTCATTAAGGAGTTGGCAATTCAAAAGATAAGATTGTGGAACCAAACAAGCCGTTAAATTTGACATCTTTTTATTTTAAAGATTTTTAATAATGAAACAAACTAATTCATCACTGCTACGGTATTATAATTTGGATTGAGAAAAGTTTTTATAATTTAAAATGGATGTGTTTAGATTCATTTGAGCGTGTGAATCCCACGTAATCAAATAAATCTTAATTATTCATTTTAAATTATATATATATATATATATATTATATTCTGGAACCGTAACGTTTTCAAGGGTTTTAGGTTAATGCTTTGTTCAATTTCTGCAAACGTCCAAAATTGTCCTAGTGAGCATATAATGGGGAGAGAGAGAGAGAGAAAAAAAAATTCTTGTTCTTCATATTTCACCTAAATGATGCAATGGTGATGCTTTAGTGAAGAAGAGTTGAATTATTTTTCATTTATCACGGTAAAGCTAAAAATAGCATTATATTGCCATACAAACAGAAAAAATTATACACATACTACAAAATAATGTGACAAGTCTTAATTTTATGACTTTGAGGTTAACATTAGTCTGATTTTTTTGAAACGAGAACCGAACCGTAGAACCAAACTAATAGCTCTGGTCAGGTTTAGACCGGTCCGATTTTACGATTCCGCTGATTCCTTGTGCAGCCCTAGCCTAACTAAGCAGATCCATCAAAATACGGCTTCATTTCTTCTCTTTTTTTCTTGAAAAAAGCTCGGTTTCACATCATTTGACACCAAATTTTGCATAAAACTTGTGAGAATAAATTTGTTTGAGCTAATTATGTCAAGAAGCTTAAGATAGTAGATAATAAAAATATGGGGTCCTCTACTACTACTTAGATTTTGATCACCAAGATAGTCTTTATTACACTATAGTTTAGTAAACTCCATTTGGATAAAGTTTAGGGTAGAATTTTTTCCCCGAGATTTACTCGACTACTTTAGACGAGTTCCATTATATTGACTTGATTTTAAAATAAATAAACATAATTACATCTTTTATGACACTGAATTTTCATTTCATGTACCGCAAACAGTGTATTATTTATTTTCTTTTTTACAATTAAAGCATTCTTCGTGTTTTTAAAAGAGAACCATTAGCAAATAAAGCATAAGATTTTTAATCTTTTTATTTAATTTCTTACCAATACGAGAGATCACATTTTCTTCTTTTCATTTTTTTACCTAATTTATCAATTTGGCTCACACCCATTTCTAGACTTCCATTGCTTGGATAACAAGAAGTGAAAGCTCTGTTGATAAGTGAGAGAATGGAAGAAGCTTTCAATAATTCACATTATCATCTTTGTGGTAGTGGGACAAGGGAAGCATGTGAATTGAAGTGTGTGTGTATATATATATATATATATATATATATATATATATATAAAATTTGTTGATAGAAACTTAAAGTGTGATTATGATGGGTCTTGTTTCAGTGCACCTCCTCTTGTTTCTCAAAACCAATCTTGTGGAGACAGGCTGATAAGAGAGAGAGAGAGAGAGAGAGAGAGAGAGAGAGAGAGAAGATTCTCGTCAGCAAGCTCACATCATTATGTAAGCAAGTTTTCTTCTGTTTTTTTTTTTTATTATTCATTTTAAAACGGAAGCATTTCCACTCTTAAACATGTGAATTCATTAAGGACATGTTTGGTTTCCAGATTAATTTTGGGAGGATTGGATTAGAGGAGATATGTGGGTGGAGTCCACGAAGTAACAGATGGGATTATATCTATTGTAATGATTAGTTATATTATGTTTTGTTAAAATGGAATAAAGAATAAGATCGATTATTTTTTACTGAAAATAATAAACAATTCGGAATTGGGGGACCCACTAATAGCACCTTCCATATGGTATTAGCCAATACTCAAAAACTTCCAAGTGCGAGTGTAACAAACTACAAACTCTAATTTGAAAAATGTGGGGGTCCAAATATTCCCAAATTCCTAATTTTCCTCTCTGATCTACTATTACTAGTGAAGTTACAAATTAAACCCAATCTCTCAGCTCAAGCATTTTTATCAACCTTTTACTCAAATCTAATAAAAATAAAGAGTGAGAACCATTTCTATGCAAAAACATGTCAAAATCCTGAAATTACTTATACTTGTGAAGTTACAAAGTAAACTAAAATCACCCAATTTCTAAGTCAAGCATTTTGTCAAACTTTTTACTGAAATCCAATTCTGTGTGAAGTTACAAACCACTAATACAATACTAGTGCATTTCTAAACTAGTATTACTTGTGAAGTTACAAACTAAACTAAAATCACCCAATTTCCAAGCTCAAGTTTTTACTCGAATTTATATTATTATTAAACGAAAACACTCCAAATGAGGTAGATGAAGTCGTCTCTCACATTTTTTATGCCAAAAAATTACACAACAATAACTGCTAGATAACAAACAAAAAAAAAAAAATAAATTGCTAAAAACAAATAACTTCACAACAATAACGACTAAATAAAAAAAAAAAAAAATCAATTCTACGTTCAAGAATCGCTTGCGGACCCTCCACTGGTCTGATAAAAGTAAATCGTAGGAACCCGAGACTTCTACACAAAACCATGTAAAACCAACCAATTTCATAACAATCTTGCAAAATTACCTCGGCAATCTTGCAGATAGCGTGGTGTCCTTCCTTTCCCCAACTCAGAGCTCCAGATGTTATCGGAAAGTAAAACGACGTCGGATATTGAACGATTGAACTACTGGATAGCAAAACGACGTAGGATCATGTCATCTGTCCTATTCACATCTTATCCTACTCTTACTCTTATCCTATTCTATTCTATATCCTATGCTACAATGGGGTGTTTGCAATTAAGGTGAAAATCATTTTTTTCTTCTGGTAGACAGGTTTTATATTTTTTCTGTTAATACAAATTTCTAAAGTGTTTGTAATTATTTCGAGATTACTAATTAAAGCAGTTGAATTATGTTTGTTGCTGTAAAACCTTACAAACTTTTCTTATTTGCATAAGATGTTGCTATCGCATCACTTTGGTGGGTCTTATTTTAAGTTTCTAAAATTTTATTATAGCTTGACACATCAGTGAGACTCTCTTTTGGGGTAAATCTTTTTGGATTTTTTAGTTCCTTTCGTCTTCAAGTTATTTTGTCTTTGATGAATTTTTTTCACCATGTGATCAAAAAAATATACTTTCTTGATTTATTTTGACGAGAATACCGAAAATTTAAAATTTTTAATCTAATTTTGAAAAAAGTTTACTAATACGATTTTTTTAAAAAAATTTTAGGATAAAAGGGTTTTAATTTTTCGTCTTTAGTGAACTTTTAATATCTTAAGAAAGATTTCATTTTGAAAATCATTTTAATAAAATAGAATGGGTTGACTAATACAAATGAAAGTAAAAAGTGTAAAATAAATTTTGGTCAAAGTGCAAGGGTGCAAAGTGTAATTAAGCCAAAAAAACCAGATTTTTAATTACAGCTAATTAGATCAAGTGCAAAGTGTAATTGATATATATATATATATATATATATATATATATACTAATAAATGTGAGTGAACAGTGTTTCTATACCACCAACTTTTTTTCCAACTTTGCCCCTAACCAATATTTTTTTTTCCATCATTCGTTATTTCCGATTTAGTCCCTAATCATTTTTTTTCTTTCGATTTTGCCCCTAAATATTTTTGGCTCCAATTTTTTTTTTGATTTTGCCCCTAAAATGTGAGTGAATAGTAACCATGGACCACCATTTTTCCCCTAACCAATAGTTTTTTTTCCATCATTTATTTTTTTCAATTTTGCCCCTAAGCATTTTTTTTCCGATTTCGCCCCTAAATATATTTTTCCCATTTTGTATAGAGTCTCTCTCTCTCTTTTGGTGGGCATATTTTATTTTTATCAAAATCAGACAAAGCAGGAAAAGAAGTAGAAGAAAAGAAAAAAAAAATTGATTTGTAGGTTGTATTTATTTTTCTTTTGGTAGAATATTTATGTTTCTATTACTTGTCAATAAATGAGTAGTGGTACTAATAAATTAGGCTTGAACCATCCTCTCAAAGCTCATTCCTCCATTTCTCAAGTGGCACAAATTAATTTGGAATTTTACATGGATTTTTTTTAGGATTTAGGTTTTTTTTTAAATGATTTTTATTTTTTATTTTTTTGGGTCGTCTTTTACAAAATGACACTAAAATTCAAGTATAAATTCAAATAAATTTTTCGTAATGATCTTTATTTTTTATTTTTCTAATTTAAATATGAAAGACGAATTAAAAAAGTAAAAAAAAAAAAAACAACAGATGAAGAAAGTCGCCAAAGGTAAAAAGTAAAATTGTCATCTCCATATCATAAGAGCATCTAGATTAGTGAAGCTATTTTGAGATGCAAGTGTCAAAATTTGATAAAAGCTTAGTTAAAAAGCATCTCATAGTAAGTAAGTGACATTTTTGTTAGACATGAAAATTATGTCGCAATAAATTAAATCTTGAGTTAGAATAAGAATTTGAGATTACTTGGAACAGCAGTAAATTCTTTCACAATTTAAGGATGTTGTTTTATTAATGAAGGAAAAATAATATTTTACCAATTTGGTATATACGTTGCAAACTCAATATGATTAAAGTTGTTCATTCTGTAAAACTTGTCAAGTAAAGTATTTATAAAAAAAAAAAAAAAGTTAATCGAATATTGATAATCATATGATCTAAATGCAATTAATTTATTTTTTTTTATAAATAATTCATTTAACAGAGTTACAGAATGAACCAACAGCATCGTGCATACACTCAAAATTCAAATTGCTTGAGCACCCCTGATTATTTGACAAATTATTTAAGAATGACTCTATTAAATTAAATTTTTAGTTAATGAATTGTTTATTTGGAAAACTTGTCCGTGCATAGCACGGGTTCTTCACTAGTATATATATAAAATCCAGATTCTAATCACAGCTTGGATCCATTTGTGAACCCTACATAGTATGCAAAACACTACTCGAGGGAAAACATGAAAAACATTAACATCCAAAGTTGTTCCTAATGAGTTTACATTTGCAAACTTAGGATTATTACATTTTTGAGGGA
>BRYE01000015.1:10787138-10789638 GCA_030159115.1 Actinidia arguta var. hypoleuca | reverse complement strand
CTATTCGAGATTATTACATTATCTATTTTTATTTTTTTATTAAATTGTTAATCCAAACACAACCTAAAAGTGTATCTACTCTCCTTTTAAACTAAACTCCACAAGGTGTTTTTTTTTTTCTTTTTTTTTTTTCTTTTTTTTAACAAAAGAAAGAACTTCAATGAGTAATAAGCAAGTCACAGCTTTACAGATAATACAAAACCCCAAAACAATAGAAAGCTAGTATGGTACTAACTAACAACTGCACAAGGACCACAAAAAAAGGATGCTTGGAACATGTAGATAAAGGGATTCGATCCTCCGAAGTGCCTCCGAAGTGCATGTAGTAAGGAGTGTTTCTGGGGTATATAAAATGACATCATTTTATATATTTTAGAACCAAAACGACTCCAAAGTGCATTAGTAAGGAGTGTTTAAGGGGTATATAAAATGACATCATTTTGTATACTTCAGGGACCAAAACAATGTCATTTTGGTCCTGATAATGAAATGACGTCGTTTTATAATTAATTAAAATGACATCGTTTTTGCCCTGAAACTACATCATTTTATACACTTCAACAACACTCCTTGCTACATGTACTTATGATGATCCAAACTCACAGATAAAGAGGCATTGAGTGGGGCAGAGTTTGATGCTTTAAATAACAAAAAATAAAAATAAAAACAGTTTGAACAATACAATAATGACAATTTTCTGAATAATATTAAAGAAATTTATTACTTTTGAATAAATATCTATGCTAGTTAATCTCTCTCTCTCTCTCTCTCTCTCCACTTTTTTTTTTCTTATTCTTGTCCTTTCTCTCTCTAGTTTCACACCAATTTGGTTGCAAACAACACATTGGGCCCATTAATCAAAAGGGTTAAAAGTTTCACAACTCTCTTGTGTCATTAAAGAATCTGGTCAGTACCTAGCTAATCAACCAGTGCTCAAGGCTATGTTTGGATGGAAAGGAAAAGAAAAAAAGAAATGGAGAAAGTAATTGAAATAAAAATTATAGGAAAAATTAATTATTTCTCTTTATTTGGTTTTGCAAGGAATCGAAAGAAAATGATAACGAAGATAATATTTTCTTATTTGGTTTTAAAAGAAAGAGGAAAGTAAAATGTCGAAAGATTTAAATAAACAAGAAGAAAAGAAAGATGGAAGAATGTGAAAAGAAATTAGATTTTTACTTGCTTAATTTCCTTCACAAAACTAGAAGCCAAACTAGGGAAGAGGAACATTGTGATTTTTCATCTTTTTCATTAATTTCTTTCCTAGGTTCCAAACAAATCCTAAAGTTGATCGAAGTTTTGTATTAATTAGCTCCCTTTGAAGGCTCAACATTCTATTGTTAGGCCTCAAATCAAATGAATAAAAATTAGGCCTAGTTTAGGCTAGCTAATTTAGCTTTGTTTATTTACAATTTTGTTCATCTTTCTCGAACTTATTTTTTACCGTTTAATAATAATTTTATATTTTTTCAGTTTCCCGTAACTACAAAATTTTGAATATGTAAAAATTATGAGCTAATTTTTTTTAAAAAAAAAAAAAGAAGAAGAAGAAGAAGAAGAAAGTTCACTAAAATACAAAAAAAAAAAATCATTTCTAGTCGAAAATATGTTAATTTTTTTATTTTTAGTGGGATTTTTAAAAACAAAATTGATTGAAATTTTTATATTTTCAGTCACTTCTCGTCAAGATAAAGCTGAAAAATATAAATTTTTGATTTCACTGAAAAGCAAAGAAACTCGAAAATCAAAACAGATAAATCAACTCAGTTTTTAGCTAAATTGGCTAACCCAAATACTAAACAATTTGGGCCTTACATATATGATAATGAAAATTAGCTGAGATGTGAAGGTGTGGTCATCTGTATAGTGTTTTGCCTAGGCTTGAAGCTAGTAAGTACTCCACAAACAAAGATAAAAGACAATTTTGGAGTTGATAAAGACATGCTTAGCTTTGTGGACAATTTGGTTTTTTTGACACCCACTAAACATATAACTTATAAGGGTTTGAATCTAGGTTGCCTCCAACAATGCTAGCTCATTGTGTTGATTTCCTTTATTGGACAATGCTAACTTGCAAGTTGGAAAAAAAAAATGGAAACAACTATGTTGTTTGCATTGAGGGAAAAGCCACAAGTACCAGTTGGATTTTTGGAAACAAATGAATAAACCCATTGTTTAATGTCCACATGAGATTTGAAGGTATTTATTATCATTAAATAAATGAAGAGATTGTTTGATATTGCCTCCACATAATATTATTAAGAATGATACGAGTACATACAATGGAGGAGCCACACAAGGGTAACTGAAAATAAAAATTAAATTATTTTTTTTAATATAATTTATCATAAATATAATTTGAACAACATAAAATTTTTTAAAAAATCTTAAATTTTATAATTTTGACCCCCATTGAACATTTATTCTGGCTCCGCCCCTGAGTACATAAGATGTCACCACTCTTTTAAGAGTTAAGCCCTTTCGTTTTAGGGGTGATTTT
>BRYE01000015.1:10774638-10777138 GCA_030159115.1 Actinidia arguta var. hypoleuca | reverse complement strand
CTGCCTTGAATTAAACATTTTGTAAACAAGGAATCTCCTTATGCTTATCCATCAATTAGTTTTTTGAAATATTTTCAAGATGGCTTCAATTTTTACAATGACTGCATCCACTTATGATTCACTCAGCGACATTCCTTCTGCATGAATTTCTTGTAAGAGTTAGCTAAAAGATTTTGAACTCGACTCATCACTGCCTTGAAATCTAACATTTTGAAGTTAAGGATCTTCTTACTCTTACGTTTCAAGTAGTTTTTTAAATATTTTCAAAATAACATCAATTTCTCAATGATTTTGAACTTGAAAATTTTGAACTTGAATAATATGAAAATTTTGAACTTGACTAGCCACTGTATTGAAATCCATCATTTTATAGTCAAGGAATCTCAATGTGTTTGTGCTTCAAGTAGTGTTTAAAATCTTTTTAAGATGACATCAATTTCTCGATAATTGCAACCATTTAAAATAATTCACTCATTGACATTTCTTATACGTGAGTATCATGTCGGATAACTTAAACATTTTGAATGTGACTGATCACTGTCTTAAAATCTAGCATTTCATAGTCAAGGAATCTCCATGCAAGACCAGTTCAATCTTTAGGCCATTGAGGCTATTAGCAATTTGGGAATGACTCACATTTTTAATGTATGTGTGTGTATATATCAATTTTAATTTCTAATTTTTAAATCTTTTAAAATTAAATAAAAGACTTCATCTATCAAAAATGACCTGTTCTACTTTTTATTTAGGATGAATTCCACTTTTTAATTTTTTTTCAAGATGATAGTAATTTTTTAATAATTGCAACCACTTGAAAAGATTCGCTCTATGACACGTTTTTCGCGTGAATTTCATCAAGGATGTGTATGGAGATTATGAATTTGAGCGATCATTGCCTCGAAAGTTGAAAATCAACATTTTGTAGTAAAGAAATATATAATATATAAATTAAAAATTGCCTCGTAAAGCATTAAGATGCCCTTTTATTTATTTATTATTATTATTCTTTTGTCTTGCTTAGTGCGTTGGTACTTGGTACACAGTAACGTTGGTGGGTGTTGGCCCTGCTTGTCAGTTTTTGCTTTCTTTGAGCTTGGTCCCACTGTCATTGTAAAAAGAAAAAAAAAACATTTTTAAAGGCATGGAGCTTTGGATGCTTTGATTTTTATCAAGTACATTAAAGTAGTAAAAGTATACAAAAGGAATCTTTGTATATTTATGAGAAAAAAAAAGTTAATTTATTAAAAAAAATATTTTTTGTCTTTAGTGAATAATTTTTTAAATTATATAAAAAAAATTACATTTTAAAACTTTTATCGTCAAGAAAAATCGGAAAACATAAAGTTTTGATCAAAATGTTGGACAAAAAAAAATCTAAACATAAATTAACTAAAAAATCTATAAAAAAAAGCTAGACCTAAATATGTTTGAGTTTGAAGAACTTATAATTAATGATTTAATTGGCTTTTGATTATTTGCATATAGAAAATAAGCCAAAGAGACAATCAGTGGCCCGGTATATTATTAATATTATTTGTGTCCGTAAATGTAGGTCAATATGACTTAACCAAGTTAATTTATGTCTTCTTTCTTTCTACTTCTCGTATTTCTCTGTCTAAAATTTAGTAAATCTCAGACAAATTCAGCTTCCGATGCAGTTTCTCTATAGCTGCAGCGTTTTTTGAAGCTGCCAAGGGTTAGGTTATACAGTTTTTTGTTGCTGGTGTTTGTTTTTTCTCCCTGTTTTTTAAGCTACCGATGCAGCTTTTTTTATAGTTGCAGCATTTTTTGAAGCTGCCAAAGATTATGCAGTTTTTTTGCTACTGATGAGGGTTTTTTCTGCTGTTTTTTAAGCTACCGATGCAGTTTTTTTATAGTTGCAACATTTCTTGAAGTTGACAAGGGTTAGATTATGCAGTTTTTTTTTTCCCAAATATTTTTGTTTCATTTTAGGCCTATTTTGAAGATTCAAGCCATTCATATTGTAGATTTTATTCAAAAATTTAATTTTATAAAAAACTGCATTGATCGGATATAAATAAATAGTCGATCAATATCAATTAATCTCAATATAAATGGATATAATCCTCAATATTTATATTGAGATAAATTGATATTGATTGACTATTTATTTGTATGAGATAAATTGATATTGATTGACTATTTATTTGTATCCGATTAATGCAATTTTTTATAAAATTATAGAATGCTTATTTATTTTAATCTGTGTATTGGGAAAAAAATTGAAAGTCTTAAAAATAAGGACAATCTTATTATTTTTACTCAAAAATTAGCTGCAAGAGAGATTTTGATAATAATTTCAAATATAAGAGAAGTCAGTTTTATTTTAAAAATTACAGAATAGATGATTGTATTTTTTATAAAACTCAGTGTGGGTATTTTTTGTGTATTGGTAACGGAAATTTATTCTCCCACCCCCTGACACCCCCACCCCCTGATTTAACTAATACTTTTTATGTTTTTTCCTTTTTTACCCCCA
>BRYE01000015.1:10744638-10747138 GCA_030159115.1 Actinidia arguta var. hypoleuca | reverse complement strand
TCTCTTTCTCTCTCTCTCTCTCTTTCTCTCTCTCTCTCTCTTTCTCTCGTTTTTCACGTGTAAGCTCCCAGCTTACTTGTTGAGAGAACAAAGGGTATGGGTGTATTGATTATTAGGGTTGGTTAGGTGGAGTGTTTGGCTAGGGTATGGGTTAAGGTATGACTCATAGTGTGAGTCACTCAAATCATGTGGCCCTTATGGCGTCTCATGCTCTCGCTTTTAATCGCCTAACATGTGTCCCAATTTCTGTTCAATCTTACACAAATTTTCATTCGGGTGTAAGTTCTATTATTGTAAAAATTTTGATAAATTTTAAATTTCTACCGGTGTAATTATATTTTTATCCTTACTACAATAAGGTAAAATTTAATATACGGGACGGGGTATTACAATTTCACCTACCTTACCAGTGTTCTCCCCTACCCCTTTTCTATGTTAGAAATATATTAGGAATCACTTGTATCAAAAAAATAAAATAACATCTCTTCAAATAAAATGTGATGGACCAACATGAATTTAGGGTGAAAGGTGGAGGGTGAAAATGTAATTCTCACTATTGTATATGGTGAGTTCTTGCAACATGGGTTGGAAGATGAAAAAGATGTAAATAGTGCTAAGTCACCTTTCTAAAGAAAAAGAATAACCCTATGGCGACCCTTGTAGCTAGATGTGTCACCTTTTGGTGGGTATTACATAATAGCCATTAAATCATATAGCGCTAAGTCACTGACTTGCACATTTTTGTGTTTAAATGCCCAAATGACTGGTCACACGGGAAAGTTTGAACTTGAGACTAAGTTTCAACCCCTAAATCTTTGTCATTCAAACTAACTCACTTGATTACTCACACTTTTGTGTAGAGGGTGATTATGTTATTCTCAAATATGCCAATATTATTAAACATCACTTTGTTTTCTGGATTTGTGTATTTTGTGGGGGCAGTTGTGTTCTTAAAAGGATACATATATGAGAGTGATGCATAAGGGAAAGGAGGGCAAAACATCTATTGCCCAAAAAGATAGACAAATTAAGGAATATGAATGTGCAAGGGACCACTAGGCTATTGTAGTCAGGGAACTTTGAATTGTCACTTTTCTAAAAAAATACTATTCTCTTCTATGATATGTATGATTTGACTTGAATTGGTGATTTATAAGAGAAGAAGATATGAATCTATGGTGATATTGACATTGGTTTAGTGCCAACCAAATACCCTTCAATACTTAAGTAAGCAAACTTGGAAGAGGAAATGTAGAGAAGAAATGTGGAGTTCTAGGGTTTTGATAGAGATTGTAGAGAAACCTTTTTGTCTTCCATCTCTCCCATTTATCAGGAATATGTGATGTGTGCCTCCCTTTTATTTGTTATTTGGGCCCAACAGGATAGTTGAATTTTAGCCTTTATGTCCAATAATCCAATATCTATCCATCACTATTGATAGAGCGCTTGAAGGTCCTTGTGAAGATGCATGGTAATTAAAGTAATACCTAGTATGCAAAAGGAATATCATTCCACATGATAATGCTTTTAATGGAGTCCATATTATTTATTTTGCAGGTTCAGAAAAAATTACAGTGAACATCTTCGAATGAATTTATCGTATTTCTCATTTTCATAAAAAAAGCGAGATTGATTTAAAGCTAAACAAAAATATCTATTGTTTATCATATTATTGATTTTTTACGGATGATTTTTTTTTAGAATTTTGAAGACATCATTTTAATATTTCCTAAAAACTATAATTTTTTTGAAGAATTCCTAGAAAATGACTTAAAAACTATCAACCAAATAAATTTTCTGAAAATTATTCTGCAAAATTGATTCTGAAACCTAAACTATTAAACTATATTGAAATGATCATGTACTAAACAGGTTGCAATTTTTAATAAATTTGGGTGTTTAGTAGACTATAATATTAACTCTTTCCATCATTACTTCCCATCATGCTGTCGAACCCCCATTATATATGATATTCAGGAATTTTTTTCATGGATCCAGACCCCATAATTAATAATTTCCATGGAAGCAGGCATAAATCTAGCCTATCTAGATCATAATCAGAAGCAATGAATAGGAAACTAACATGCACATTTATTAATTTTCTTGTCTCCACACATTTCTCTTATTTTTTAAAGTGATTTTTACACTCTCTTTTTATCTAATTACACTTTATTCTTTATTTTTATTAAGATAAATTACTGAAATATCCTTCTATTTAGTGAAAATATTTTTAAAAATTGGATATTTTTGTAAATTCACTCTAATAATGATAAAAGAGAATGCAATTAAAGAAAATGGGAGTATGAAAATCACTAGCCTTATTTTTTTTTGAGATATATAATAAATTCATTAATAATAAGAAAATTTAACATATTTCTCTTATTCATTTATCAGTGTGTAGAGAAAAATTTTAGGCGTGTATTACAGAGATACTAGATCTTCTAAATGCCAACCATATTGATCTCAGTGCACCCCCAAAGCAATTGTTTTTTAATTACAA
>BRYE01000015.1:10672138-10674638 GCA_030159115.1 Actinidia arguta var. hypoleuca | reverse complement strand
GTTATCGATTTTCGATTGATTTGAATTTTTTTTTTATATATAATTTTCTTGACGAACCGAATCTCAGGGCTAGGCGGGCCAAATTTACACTCCAACACCTACCCGACATCCCTTAAAAAGGTGTGGATGTCAATTTTCCCAAGTTGAGTCAAAAGGCATTGAATCGAAGGACTATCTCATCTGATCTTATCTTTATATGGTTGGTGCATGGGGTTTGCTGGTTATGCCGAATCCTTGTTTTGCTTTCTCTAGACTTTACCAGACAGTTGTGGATGAAACAAATGTAGAGAAAGACTGTAATAAAGGGAGGTGGTCTTTTTGAGATGTAGAGAAATGACCTTTCTTTCATATTGGGTGTACCAAATTTTGAGAAGACGGTCAAATTAATTTTGTTGATCAGTCCATTCTTTCTTTTTGATAGGGTTTGATCCTTGATTGGATCCCATGTCATGTGATATTCCCCCCTCGTGTAATTTCCAAGTATATGCTATAATATGGATAAATTATACTTTGTGTCATTGCACTTTTACTGAAATTTTATTTTTCATCATCTATTTCCAATTGTGTCAGTTCATCACTTCTAATTTCGGGTATATTATACACTTTTAGATGTTTTTTTAAAAAATTTATTTTGTTTTTAGTGAACTTTTTTCACTATTTAATTAAAATTTTATACTTTTCAGATTTCTCTTGATGATTTAAATATAGTTTTTTTTGTCATTAGTGAACTTTTTTCTAAATTAGATGAAAGTTTTTATATTTTTGAACTATTTCGTTCAAAGAAATCAAAAAAGTATAAAATTTTGATCAAATGATAAAAAAATCTTATGAAAGACAAGATAAACTAAAAAATTAAAGTGACAAAAAATATAAATTTTTTATCCCAAACGAGGCCTTAGTTCAAGTGTCAATGTGACCCTTTTATTCAATTAAGTGGCTAAAAGAAGTCTTGTGACCAATATAAAAGTTGCAAAGTGAAACTTAAGTGGAAGTGCATCGATGCATAGAGTTATTTACCCTCTGCTTAATGTAGTGCTAAGTTTTTTTCTAGTTGAATTGGCCCCATCTTCTTGTTTTTTTCCTTCCTATTTGTTACTTTCTTTGGGCACTCTAAAATAAAATCATGAATGATGCAAATCTTGTACATTACTAGCTTGGATTTTTAAGAATGCCATAGCAGCTTTTGGCAGAAATGGTATTTTAATTTCTAGTCACGGGAACAAAATTACACATTATGAATGATACTAATAATCATTCAATATAAAACAAGTAATAAGAGTAGGTGGGAAATGAGCTATTGTTAGCTGTGTTTGGATCCCAGATTTAGTAAGAGAAATAAAAAAAATAAAAAAATAAAAGTTAGATAATTTAACGATTTGGGACAATTGAATTCTGTAACTTTTTTTTTTTTTCTCTTCTTCTTCACAAATCCAAAATCCAAACACAAATGAAGAGGAAGAGAACTATGATTTTTGGTGTTAGGTTTTTGGGTGATTTTGGCAAAACTCTCTCTCTCTCTCTCTCTCTCTCTCTCTCTTGTGGAAAAGGCAAACACACTTCACATTAGACTAAAAATAATAAAATGGATATTTTGTAGTTTGTAGAAGGGAGATGATGTCTCTCTAACCTAGCCTATAATTTATTTATTAATTTTGGATAAATTAAACTTTGCATCCTTGTACTTTAATTGAAATATCACATTGCATTCTTCACTTACAATTATATTAATTATTTGGGCTAGGTAAAGAAAATCAGATGTTTTCACTTTTCGATTAAAATGTAAAGTGGGACAACAAAAAAATCACTTTTGTTGTTTGCGGTATCTAAAAAAATGGGCTATTTTAGCTAAAAAAATCCTTTAAATGCACCAAAATAAACTTATCCCAAACAGATCCAAAAAAAATCATGATTGTTTAGCAAAAAAGCATCTAAATACCTAGCCCAAACAGGGCCTTGGTCAAACCTTTACACTTTTAGGTCAAATATTAATGTGATCATTTTGTTCATTTGTTGTTCAGTTAAGGGTAATGTGGTCTACCGGTCTCTTGTCATGACTCCATGTGACTTCTATTTACATCACTTAAATTAACGACAATTAGACAAAATGACTATATCGACACTTTACCTAAAGTGTAGAAAACAGTCTGATAGCATTAGAAATGAAAGATACAAATTGGAATTTAGATAAAAGTGAAAGGGTTCAAAATGTACTTTGCCCTTTTTTTAATTTGGACCAATAACATCGCTGTATTCTTGAAATCGTCATGAGTCATGCCCATGTTGAATGGGGCCCCACAATTGGTGGTGTAGGACCCACCAGCCCACTCTTCACATGAGTACAGAGTGGACATGCACCTGTGCATTTATTGGGGAAACTGTGCATAGAGTATAATAATATGTATAATAGTTTTTCTTGGGGAAAATAGTATAATTATTTATGGAAAATTACAAAAAGAACTCGGGGTTTGACCTCAGTGATAAATTTAACCCTAAACTTTCT
>BRYE01000015.1:10642138-10652138 GCA_030159115.1 Actinidia arguta var. hypoleuca | reverse complement strand
GGTTTAATAGTTTATTGTATTCATCAATTGACTGAGTGATATGCACCCTGCATTGATTGCTTTATCTCGCGTTTAAGGCCGAGTAATGATATCAACAACTCGAATCCAAGTGATGATGTGTGGCCGATTATTCTTGACCTCATCAAACTCGAAGTTCTTTCATCTGGGCAGGAATGAGAATCATTAATTTTCTTGAACTTATATTAAAATTTATTATTTAAAAACAAAAGTTGAAAAGTATCAAAAAAATAAATCTCAAAAAATCAAATTTTCTTTCTTGGGTCCCATCATTTTGGTCCATAACAAATGAAGTCAGTGTGATGGGTTTGGATCATTATTCAGACCCAAATTGGGGGGTCCAAACCTTCTGAACAAAAGTGTTGTTGTTTCTTTGCTGGGCCTGAAGGGAGCAACACAAGCTTGAAATGGTCACTCTAGCCCAATTTTCTCTTCTTTTTTTTTCTCTTTCGGCCTCTTCAATTCATAGAATTGGGTTTCACTTATTGGGCCAAGTTAGATGGTACCCAAATATAATATACAGAATAAGCGTGCAGAGAGAGAGAGAGAGAGAGAGAGAGAGATTGGGGGAATAAATATCTGACCAGTGGGGCAATTACTGATGATGGCAACTGTTCGATCAGTTTGGTGAAACTCCGATCAAAATGGAGAATAAATGTACGTAATTACATTAAACTCATATCGTTTTCTGTCCATTAGGTAGGGGTCACGTTGCATCGTTGCCTTTTAGTTCTCGGAGTTGTCATCCTCGTAAATATTTGCATATAGAGTAGAAATATATTGATTTGTCCTTTTTCGATAATATAATTTTTTAATAAATTTTTTAGTTTTTCTTAATTTGTCAATTGATAATTTTTTAATAATTTATTGAAATTGAGTTATTTAACTTTATTATTTGAATTTAAGAAGGGAAGGAGAAAAAATAAAAATACTTGTATATCTAATAAATCAAAAGTGAACAATTAAAAGGTACGAAGGGAATACTAATTATTATTAATCTATTTTCATCCTTTTGTAAACTTTTAAATTAATTTCCGTTTAAGGTAGTAATTTAGGGGTGTTAATTTAGCCCGAGAAAGATTACAGTGACTGAAGAGTTCACCAAAGATGTTACCAATGGAACCAAAAACAACGTCGTTTTTGTGAAAAACAACAAAAACGACGTCGTTCTATTTTTTAAAATATTTGGGACTTTTAGTTGAACGACGTTATTTTGGTCTTTTTGAATTAAAACGATGTTGTTTTGGTTCTATCGGTAATATTTTCGGTGAACTCTTCGGTCACTGTAGTCTTTCTCATTCAGCCCCGCCAATCGGACCCAAACACATCAGCACCCTCCAAAGCTTGGACCCGGTCTAGATCGGTCCATTTGAAAAATTTCTAGGCCAGCCCACGGCCCTAGAATGTTTGGGCCTTAGCCTTGGGTTCGAGCCTAAGTTTGGGATTGGTCGCTGGCCTAGGCTCCGCCGTCGAGTAAACTTGGGCCTAATCATTAATTTTTCTTTCTCGAGTTTGCCACGAGTGATTGACCATTTTTATTTGTTTTCGTGCTGTCAAGATTCAACTAAAAAATATTTAACAAAAAAATAATTACGCCAAATTGGGCCTAAATAGAGAAACATCACGAAGCTTGGGCATTATTGTTTATGGAAATTTGATAGTCTATCTAGTATATTTACCACCTGTTTACTTTGGTGAAGCAAATTACTACTATAGTGCTGATTAGTCTTTGGCAAGTTCCCTGATCCATGCTGTGGTAAACTTGACTTGGGTGAAACAAAAAATAGGTCTACACTTTAAATGAATAGTTGCCAAAGTCCATGTAAGCTAGACTGTAGTTGTCAAGAACAAGGAAAAATATCACCCAAGAGGTCCTTAATTTTGATTATTTTCATTTTTTTTTTCTCAAGAGGTGGTTAATGGGAAAAAAATCATCCAAGTGGTCTTTTAATTTTGAAAGATCATTTGGTGTGTCCCACACTGCATGTGTGTGAATCGGAGAAATTATTAGGTACTCCTAGAATATCATGTGGCATTGTTTACGTGATACTCTCAGCAAATGACTAACCACAATACACATTGTGGGTCATTTATTTTATTTCAATTATCCAACAAATATGAGTCATCATGTCATACTCGCAAAATTTATCTCTACGTAATTAGTTAAGAGTATCTTTTGTAAATGCTACATGATATTTTGAAAGTGTTGAATATGGGGTCAGGGAAGCTTCCGAGAAGCATAAGCTAAAATTAAGAGTTGGCCAGCCAACACAATGAATGACCTAAATTAAAGTTTGCCTATTTACCCAATTCACCCCTAGAAATAACTTATTTTTTCCATGTATAAAACCTTGACGTGTAATTTATTGATCCATGTTCACAAAATGATCAATGAGCTTAAAAAGTATTTAATTAAGTTTAATTTGTTTATTTTGTCAACTAATTTCTAACTAGCTTTTTATAAGATACAAGTCAACTCAATTAGCTCGGTTTTACTTTACAGTCCCTTCTCAATCCCTTCTCTTCTTTTGTTTCATTTATACAAAAAAAAAATCTAAAATATTTTAAAATAAGTTAAAGATAATTGAAAACAAAATCACTATAAACGTAACAGCGATGAACTTAAAACTAAAAAAAATAAATTATATTTTGAAAAAAGTACACTAAAATTAAAAGCATTTTAACTAAAAAAAAATCACCGAAAAGAAAAAAGAAACTTTGAAAGGTTTCCATACGATGGCCCACGGTTTCTTCCAACCTCTCTTTCTCTCTGGGTGAAAGTCACGTTCATCATTCTAAATTAACAAATGGCTCTGTTTGACAGTTTCGCAGTTTGAAAGTCACATTCGGCTCGATAAGACAATACTCTGAGACCATCTCCAATTATAATAGTTTTTTTTTTCTTCATTTTTTCCTCTATTTTTCCATTTTGAGTGAAAAAAATGGGGCAAAAAAACTTTGGTCTTCAATGATTTTTCTCATTCCTCCCTTCTTTTTTTTTCTATTTTTTGAATTTAGAGGAAAAATGGTGTTGATCTCCAATGGTTTCCCCCATTCTCCCATTTTTCTCCCATTTTAGTCGCCAATGGTATTCCATCATTTCTCCATTTTTTTGATTTTAAAGAAAAAAATGGGGTTGATCTCCATTGGTATTCTCCATTTCCCCATTCCCTCATTTTTCATTTTTTCATTTCTTGATTTGGGAAATAATGAGTATTTATTTTTCAAATTCTTATTAATAAAATAAAATTTTAAAAAATTATTTATATTTGATGTTAGAAATAACGAGTAATTTTTTTAAAAAAAATTATTGTAGCATAAAGCATACTTAACTTCAAATATTTAACTTATAATAAAATATTACATAAAATAAGATTTATATCAAACATTGCACTATTAAACAACAATATGAAAAATAAAATAATCTCAAAGGTATTCCCCATTTCTTCATTTTTTTTCATTTGGGAAATAATGAGTATTAATTTTTAAAATTCTTATAAATAAAATAATTTAAAAAATATTTATATTTGATGTTAAAAATAGCGAATAATTATTTTTTAAAAATCATTGTAGCATAAAACATAATTAAATATTTAATTTATCTCTTAATTAATATTTTTTATCTTATGGGCCCACACTAATCACACAAAATATTCTCCCAATTTTTTTCCATTCCCCCATTTCTATCCTCAAATTTGGGTAAAAAAAATGGAGGAATGAAAAAATGGGGGTGCCATTGGAGATGAGAAGTTTTTTTCCATTTTGTCACCAAATTTGAGAGAAAAATGAGAGAATGGAGAAATGGGGGGAAAAATGGGGTGCCATTGGAGATGATTTTTTTATTTTTCATTTTTGGCACCAAATTTGGAAGAAAAAATGGGAGAATGGAGGAATGGGAGAAAAAAAAAACCATTGGACATTAAAACAAACGAACCAAAACATTTCTTTCTTTCTCCTTCGTTTCTTCCAAACTAAAAAAATACTTTTTTAAAATCATTACACTTTTTAATTTATTTTTCATTTTGTAGCAATGTATATTTTCATATATGCATGCAACGTATATCTTATCCGATGTTTAGATCTTATCTGTTTTTTAAGTTGTAAAATTCTAACGAGTACGCATAAGAGGTTGTCTTTTTTTTTTGACATAATGCCTGTAGGCACGGACAATTACCAATTTATCCATATTTTATATATTTTAATATACTTTCAATAATATTTATATAATTTTTACACATTTCAATATAATTTCTTTTGCCTATTAAGTATTAACACTTGTTTATTTGAAGGTTGTATTTTATGTAAATAAAATATGCATGAGCATTTTTAAACAATATTAAAGGTGTTTCTTGCTGACATGGATGTGCAGATAAGATAAATTAGGATAGATTTTTTTCTTTCTATATGTTATCATCGTTTCTTCCAAGCATATCGTTAAGAGATAGCAGATGTGGAAAAACCAATATAATTAATAAAATCGGGCCATCGTTATATTGTTTTAGAATACTGGTGGAAAAAATTATAGAGATACTACTCTCTTTCACGCGTACAGATTTTTTTTCAAAAACCGACCTTTTTTTTACCAAAATACTTCACTTTTAAAGCATGTTGATAAGGTTATTCATACGAAAATGTTATGTTAATTTGGTCGTCACATGATCGATTCTTGACAGGTCAGCAAGTATATATCATTTTTAGAGTAAAACATTGTCATTCAATTATATAGCTATCGATTCTTAATCAATTTAATTTTTTGTATGAATAATCAACTCAGTGAATCTTATAAGATGAATAGTTCGAGTCATCGAACTTGATAACTTTACCATAACCCTAACTTTAGAAAAGCTTGATACTTGAAAAATATCCAAAAATAACTTATACAAGGCACTACTTCCACTCCATTCCACTCCACTCCACCATAGTAATATGTACAGAAATTATATTTTAATCACCTCTGTTTGTTTTTGTTTACATCAAACAATCACATACACTACATCAAAGAATCAACCACATCATGACGTTACCAGGCTGATGTTGATGTAGATATTGACCCTATAAATATTTTGGAGATTTTTTTAATTATAAAAAAATTGAGAAAATGTCAAAGATATGTATAATGATGTATACTACAACTGCCCCATCATCTTTGACTTTTTTGTGGGCAGAAACCTATACATTCACATGGGAACTAACTTTAAGATAACTAGCTAGTGTTAAAAGGACCATTCATTTGAGGTTGTATTGATGAGAAAGATTAAAGTGAACGAAAAATTTATCAAAAATATTATTTATGAAACCGAAACAATATTATTTTGGTAAAAAACAATCAAAATTATGTTGTTCTGTCTTTTTAAATATTTAAGACTTTTAGTTAAATGACGTCGTTTTTGTTATTTTTTATCAAAACGACGTCGTTTTGATTCTATCGAGAACGTTTTCGATAAACTCTTAGGTCACTGTAGTTTTTCTCTATATTGATACTTCAAAATTAAGGAACATGCCTGGCTGGCCACAAGGTGGATTTGGTTATCCCCTTGAACGAGATAAAGAAGTTCAAAGTCGAAGGCATGAAGTTAACTTGCCTAACTTGAGTGGAGAATATTGGCAAATATGATAGGGGGGACAAGTTACCTAGGGATAAGAATTTCAGGATAGCTTTTCCTGATGAGCAACTGAGAAAATATAATTTAATTATAAATTCTTATAAAATTAATATTTAATTTATAATATGATTATATTCATAAGAATTTATAAACGAATCATAAAAATTATAAAATTTAATAAATATACTAATAGAATTTATAATAAATTAATTAAAAATAAATATTTCACAACAATGACCACAAAAATTCATAATGAAACAATTCAATTAATAAAGAAATCATAAAATTCATATAATTAGATAGACCTCACTTTAATTAGTAGGCTCCACGACAATTAATATCTTGAAATGACTAGTTCAATTCACTATTTGAATTCACATTAATTCATAACAATGTCCATAACAATTCATAACCAAACCAATAAAATTTATAAAATTAATTTTTAATTGGTGGGCTCCACAATAATTAACATTTTAAAGTGACTAATTCATTATTTGAAGTTACATTAATTTATAAAAATGACCATAATCATTCATAATTAATCAAATAAAATTCATAAAAACAAGTTAATGTAATTTATCATAAAATTATTTTTTAATTCATAGCATAGCCACAAATTTCATAAAACTTTTATAATTATATTCATTATAATGCATAAAAGAAATATAAAATTCATAAAATTTATCAAACATTCTATAGAATTTATAACAAAATATCTCATAATAATGAGCACAAAAATTCATAATAAACCAATACAATTCGTAACCAAGCTAATATAATTGATAAAAATAAATGTAACTGACTATTCAATTTACCATTATTAATTATTAATTTATTAAAAATTATTTATCTAATAACTATTAAATAGAGTGTGCAATATATACTTTAAATAAAAAAATTATATTGTAGCCTTTTCCACTAATTTATTACAATCTCGATATCTCTTATTTCTCAGTCAGATGTGATCAGAAGGCAGAAGTACAATTTTACTTTCTGGTGAATTTATAATATATGATAAAGAACAAAGCTCTCTATTTCCTTCTGTGATGTATAGTATGACAGTGTCCTCTGCCATTGTACATTATGTCGACAAAATAAATTAATCAATATACTATATATCTACATTTTTTTAACAACCATAAGAAAGAAATAAAAAAGAGTGAAGGTGTGGTACAAAGCAGTGAAACTTGAACACATTCACTCTAATAATTAATTAGGAAACACTTTGACAACTCTCTAATATCTATCAACAATATACGTAGATCAAGAATAGAAGAAAAGAAATTGGAGATAAACATTTGTGATGGCTGGTCAGTGATTGATGGTGATAGAAAGTTACTAGACTGATTTACAAGATAGAAAAAATGAGAAAGACCGTATGAGCTATCTCGCGACAGCTCTCTAATGATCAAGTTAGTGATAAAAAATGAATGTGGAGAAAGAAAGAGTTTATAGCTCGAGATAATTGTTGTTGCATACTTTTGAGAGATAAAATACATGACATTTATTGTGTAGTTAGGCGTGTACCTGGACGCACTAATTGTTATATCAATAGGCTGGGTGCAACTCGCCTCGTGCTTGGATGTGTTGACTGTTTTGTGTCATTGAATATGCGCTTGACCCAATTATGCCCTTAAGGCATGGTTGGTAGCTAGTTTATCACGTTGCCGGTGTCTTGATCCATACGTGAGAATTTCAGAGAAAATTTTATCATGCAAGTTACTTTTTGACACTTACGTACCGTTGGAATTACTGTCAATGTTGTGTGCCAACTGAGTTTCGGCACAAAGACTTTGTCGAACTTGCTATATAATGATAGTTCGACGGCGGTGCTTGTCCTAGTTCAACCGAAATTAAATGTTAATATTTTGTGCTCTTACAAAATATATATATTTGTGTGGAAAATATGACATGGATAGCTTACTGATGTGGATTCACAACCTTCAAAATTTTCAGCTAGACTGAAATTGGATGGATGGTCAACATTCTAACATCGTGTGGACACTACATATTGACTTTGGTATTAACTCACATTAACGGTTTTGGGGTGACTTTAGCTCTTAAGGTCTCTCAACCTTATCTTGTCATATCTATAGACGCGCCCATAAGATTACGGAATCGTTGGAAATTACTATTTTAACGGAAAATCTGTGAATTTTTCAACGGGAGAGAGAAAATAAATGCCAAAACCAAAAAGTCACCGCTTTGCATGCTGCTAAATTTATTACTGCTTCTCAGAGTAACCATTTAGGCACATACGGCCAAAAATAACGATGACGGTTAAATGAACTAAGCTATTCGAGTTTAGATTAGGATCGATTTATTAAAAATTTGTTTGGATCAATTCGTTACTTAAGGCATTTAAACTTAAACAAGTTCTGAATTTAGCTAAATTTAAAATCAAGTTTGAATAAGCAATTCTACTCAAGAACTCAATTATCCATAATTGGCTCACTAAGAATTCATTTGAGATATGCTTGACTAGTAAACAAAATAAATTTGAACATATTTTTTAAAAGTCGATAAGTTTTTAACAAAATAGTACTTGGCTCGACTTTGACTTGTTCACAGCTCTGTAAAGCATTTAAACAGACAAGCAATTTTTTTTTTTATGCATAAAAAATACTGAATCCTTTTGATCTTCTCATTTTATCAATCAAACTAAACATGCGATAATTTTAAAGTAAAATATAAAATTATCTAATGTTGAATAATTTAGATTTTAGTAATTTTTGATAAAAAAATTGCTTTTATGATTCATCTAATCGAGACAAACTAAAAAAAGTAAAAAAAAAATGAAACAAGAGATAAAAAATTTTTAATTTACGAAAATAATTCAAAGTAATCCAATATATCTTACTCCTCATTTTTTTAATTGCTATGAGGAATGCATGACATATAGCCTCAATAAAAAAAAATAGTATCAAAAAGTTAGAGACCGTGCATTTTATTGCATGCAGATTTTATTTTACATAAGTATGCACTATACAAAATATACCGTGCCTAAAAAAACTTAAAAATGTATTCCCAATGATTAGTGATCATGAAAAACTTAATTATGTCGTAGTTTAGAATTTAAGATTTAAGTACTACAAGCACATGCCAAATGGGATGTAAGTGGGCCCCACCTGAATTTTATTCTGAATGGGCCCAAATCGCAATCAATTGGCAACAAAGGGCCCACTCGATCTCTAGCCCAGTGGGCCAGTCCAAATTGTTTGACTTTGTACAGTTAGTCAAGCCCGCCATGTTTGAAAGAATTGCCTAACTTTACTATTTCCATGCCAGACCCTTGAAACAAAACAAGTCAATCCATGAAAAAATATTCTCTGTACACACGGTTCCATGTGAATTTTGTTTAAATTTAAAAAAAAAAAATACTAAATACAAAAAAAATAATTAATTTATTCAATTTTTAAAAATATTTTTTTATATATATATTTTCACTCTTCTTTATAATAAGAGGAATTGAGAAAGCATAAAAGGCTGAAAAAAATCGAAAAACTATAGTAGCTAAAAATTAAAAAAAAGATAGACCAAATTAGTTTAAAACTCAATACTTAATCCTTGACTTAATACTTAATCCCCTCAAGGATTTGCATTGCAAGGCCACTTAATGCCGTTAACAGAAAATACAAATTTACGGTTTTATCCTCCATTAAAATCATACTTTTTATCTTCCTCACCCCAACTAGTGTGCCCATCACCACTTCCAGTCACACCCTAGCTAGTTTACCCACCGCTTTCTTAGACTCCGTCGCCCCAAACCCCATTCACCGCTAAATCTCTCAACCATCATTATCATGCCAAGTCGTTGATGTATTGATTTGGCCAATCAAATTGTTCAGACAAATCCCACTTCCACTCAACCCTCTCTCTGTCTCTCTCTCATCCGTAACTAAGGTCACGTTTGGATGTTTGAACTCACAAAACGAAGGGCATTTTGATCATTAATTTTATTAATTAAATCATGAGATGATCACATGACTATATTCATCCAAAGTCCGAACGAATTGCTAATGTAAGGTGTTTCGTGTCCAAATCAAACTATATTAAAGGAGCTAAATGTCTGCCTGAACGTAAACATTGGGCATTCGAGTAATAGTTCAGATGTATTTTGGACCGAGTGCAAATGCTAGACCATAAAAAAATAGTTCAATGTATTTAACCTAACCATTTTCTAAGTGATATTGGTTCGCTTGATGAAAGAAACGCTTGAAATTGGTGGGACCCTACGACCCAAAAGTTCAAATTGCAAGGTCTTGGTTCCACGAGAATTTAATGTAATTTGGAGGTTCATGAGCAGCAATGACCGACACAATCACTAGTAAATCTAAAGCTTTTCACTGTGTGTGTGTGTGTAAAACATGATATTGCCT
>BRYE01000015.1:10602138-10617138 GCA_030159115.1 Actinidia arguta var. hypoleuca | reverse complement strand
TAATTGTATATTTTTGTCAAATATATATATATATATATATATGCAAGTATTGAGCCAATGGATGTGATGAATTGGCTGTGATCGGCTCAGAGCCAATGACTATTTTTTTTCTGCTGTTAATCTTTTAACGTTTTCTTTTTCTTTTTTTTTTAAATAAAAACAATTGAAATTTGGAGGCACAAAAATATGTGAGACTTTAGCAGGCAACTTAGGATAGAAGTCAGGCGGCAACATTTAGGGCTTTTGTCGTTGCCTTAATTGTGGGTAGGTCAGTGGGAATCCCCGGTGGGTGTTTGTTATAGCCCGTGACCATTCAAAAACATAAGTAAAAAAGTATCAATATAAAATTTCTAAAACCAGAGTTTGAAGTTGTTTCTGACGCATGTACAAAAAACAGAAGCAGCGACAAACACTCTAACATAGTTTTCAAAACACGAAAAAATAGAAGTGGCATCAAACACTTCTTAGTTGAGATACAATTTGGATAACAGCTATAATCTTAGATATTGCCATTCCGTGCATATATTTATTGAGGATCAATGTTAAAGGTTATAAACTATGTGGGCCCCGGTCAAAACTAGGCATAAAGTTTTTCAATGTATCTTCCTCCCTTACTAATTGTTGATCCTGTTTGAAAGTTGTAACCTTTATGAAGAGATATTTAATAATTGTATTTAAATTCAAGTAAGAATTTTCTTTTGAGAATCTTTGAAATTATAAACCGTAATGAAAAGTCTTTTTAGTTTGTAATATCTAATCATTTGCATGAAAGTTTTGTTATAAAACGTTAAGTGATGTGGTATATTAATATTAAACCAACTTTATTCAGTTTCACTTAGTACAATCAGTTTTAAATATTGAATTGGGTTTTCGAGCAACCTCTAAAGTGATGTCTCACGATTAATTTGTAGGGCTTGTGCGCTATAGTTTTCCGTCCAAATTTATCACATGTTATTATCTTTACTAATGGGTCTGTTTTCATCTTGACTACAAATTCAAATGCTTCCTAAATTTTCTATTTCATGTGCTTTTTGGTTGCCTTTTATGACTCTAACCTAGTTTTATAAAAAGAAAAACACTCAATTCAGGCTAAAAGAGGCTGTATCTCTGCAAATATAAACCTTCTCTTTTCTTGTTGATTCTTAAGATCATAAGTATAACGATTCTAGATATGTGATGCAGGAAAATTATATGAGATTAAAACTATTAATCAAAATCAAATGAACAAGAAAAGAGACTAAAATTATATTCTTAAGATCATAAATTATATGAGATTAAAATTATATGTGATGCAGGACAATAACACTCAATATTATTAATCAAAATCAAATGAACATCCCTAAGGCTTACATGCATTTATATAGAAAAGAGAAATTCTAAATCTACTAGGAAATAATAAAGGAAATGAAACTAGTTACTAATTAAGCTAGAATCACAAAATCAAGAAAAATATAAAAAACGAAATATTCCAAAATATTTGAGTTAGGCCCAAATCTAAAAACTAGAAAGCAAATGAAAGCTTTTCCAAAAATCCCGCTCAAATCAAAATTAATTGAAGGTGACGTTGTCCGGTTAAATATTTTTTAAAATGATAAAAACGTAAAATTAAAGACTTAAACGATGGAATTTGGAAAAAAAGGCTTGATTCCAAAATATTTGAGTTATGAACTTTTTTATTAGGTCGCTTTCAATCAAATATAGATTGTTTCAAGTGTATCCAATAATATGGGTCCATTGCTCCTGCATCAATATGTTTATTGTGTTTTATGGGCAAGCACTCATTCATTCATTTTTCCTATTGGTCATGAACATTAAATGTGGGTGACTGTGAGCATGGGGTTGGATTTTGGTCTCGGAAATATCCGCTAAAACCTTCACATAACCTTCTTCACATAAGGAGACGCATCGGTTTTAGGACAACGAATGCCGTGCTCTAGAATCTCACATGCCAATTTTTCTATTATATCATGACTAAATATATTCATTGTTATTTGATATTTACATGATTATTTACTTTATTATTTTTGTGAAAAATATATTAGATCAAATATTTATTTTAGAAATATTTGTTAACAATTATTTTAAAAAAAATTCATTAGCCCCTCTGGGTGTATAAAAAAACAGAAAATAAAACACCATAAAGAAACCTTTTCTTGAAATTAAACTTTGGAAGGCCCTTTTGCCCGTGGAGCTGATAATAAATTCCCCCATATTTCGGCAAACACCAAACGCGCCATGAATTAAATGCTCATCTTCGAGCTCAGGCATTTATTATATATAGTAAATATAATTTATTTTTTATTTTTATTGTGCAACTTTTTAGTAGTATGAGGAGGGACGATTTTGGTAATCAAAAAAATTTGTCAAGATCTTTATTCTAAATTTTGTACGAGAAAAACGAAAAAATGCTAAGCATCATTTATTGGACAGTTGTTAATTAGTAAACGAAAATGCTACGCATCACTTGTTGGATAATTGCTGATAGGCATGAAATGTAATGAAAAATGCTAAGGTGATGTTTGGTAATATTTTTATTTTTCTGTTTTTTGTGTTTGTTTAATTTTTGTTTTGTTTTGTGTAAAATAAAAACTAAAAATATATTTGTGTTCACTTATTTTAAACTATTTAAAGATAAAAATCTGTTTGTATTCACTTTTTTTTAAACTATTTTAAAAAAAGGTGGAGGTGGAGGTGGAGGTGGAGGTGGCAGTGGTGGGGTGGCGGCGATGGTGGTGGTCGAGGAGGTGGAGGAGGAAGAGGAGGACGTGGCGGTGATGGGTGGCGGTGGTGGTGGAGGAGGTGGCGGTGGCGGTGATGGGCAGCGGTGGTGGTGGTGGTGGAGGAGGAAGTGGCGGTGGCGGTGATGATGGTGGAGGAGGAGGACATGGCGGTGGTGGGTGGCGGCAATAGTGGTGGTGGTGGAGGTGATGGGCGACAGCAGCGGTGGTGGTGGTGGTGAAGGAGGAGAAGGTGGTAGTGGAGAATAATGAAAAAAATTTGGATGAAAATTTTTTGGAAACAAAACAAAAACATATTTTTCTTGTTTTCATTATTTTTAAAAATAGTAAAAACTGTTTTGTGTTGTTTTCATTTACTTTTTGCAACACAAATAAGTTTTCTGTTTTTATTTAAAACAAAAAACAAAAATAAATAAATAAAATAATTAACAAACATACCTTAAGCATCCCTTATTGGACAGTAATTAGTAAACGAAAATTCTAAGCATCACTCATTAGACAGTTGTTAATAGGCAAGAATTGTATCGATGAGTGCGAAAAATATGAATGGTGACCTTTGAAGTTGCATCGAACGTATAAAAAGTGTATTAATATCTATAAAAGTGTGTATTAACCGCCTTAAAAGAGTCATTAGAGTGTAAAAATTATTATCTAATAAAATTGATCATCCAAATGAAAAGGAGCAATAGCCCAACATATACTATAATTTTAGGCCAAAACTGCTCATGCGGCAGGGAACCTGCATCGTTGTCTGGGACTGGGAGGGACTTTATGGTCTTTTTACAACGTGTTGCGTGTGTTACATGGCTATACTATATATTTATATAAGCATATAAGCCGGCTTGAAAATGGAGCCATGCAATCAAGATTTGAAGGCCGTGACGGCTCTGTTACGCAAGGTCAAAAGAGACGAGGGAGGGGGGCTACGTGGGCCTGAAACGGTTGATGACAGCTAATATGAATCAAGGAAAGCAACGTGTGGCTACTCCGCCGGAAAATGATGTACCTCACCATTGAATTATTTTTGTCTTGTCCCGATAACAAAACTATAATTTTTAGTATAGATTAATTATTTTTTAAAATAAATATAATTCGATCGTGTTACTGTTAATTTTTAATTTATTTATTATAAATTTTTTGCATAAATATTTTTCTCTGCCCTGGTATCCAAGGAATGGTGATTGAGGGTGAGCGTGACCGTACAATCCCCCCCCCCCCAAAAAAAAAAAAAAAAATCCAATTTATTGTAGAATTATGTATAAAAAAAAAAACTATAATTTAATTGTGAGAACAAATTAAACTCTATAATATAATTGTAATATTATTTTTTTTATAATTTTAATTCGGTAGAAATTTAAATTATTCATTAGTCTCCATCGATCTAGGGTTAACGAAGCCAACTTGTTTAAGTCCAAAATGCATTGAAACCACGTTGTATAGGGTTTCTTCATTTTTAAAGTCCTAATCGAACCTTTTATTCTAAAATGGCATAAAGATTGGTCTCATAAATAAATGCAAAATTTAATCTTTCTAATTTGTCTTATTAATTGGTTCAATTAAGACTTTAAAAGAGGCTAGTACTTACTATACGAAATCGTTTACATGCATTTTGATTGGAAACTCGTTGATTTCATTAGCCCTAGGTACATGGAGATTAACGGATAATTTAAATTATTACTTGATTTAAACTACAGAGTTTAATTTGTTATAATTAAAATTGTAAAATTTAATTTGTTCTCGTGGTTAAATTCTGAGATTTTTTTTATAATTTTCCTCATATTCAAACTATATAATTTTAACACTCTAATATTGAAATTTATATTGTATCAAACCTATATATCTCCAACTTTATTTTAAATTTCAAATCATGATATTTAGTCTTTACAATAACAGAACATTTTGGATAGTAATTTCACTAATTTGTGTGTGAATATAATTTGAGAGAGAGAGAGAGAGAGAGAGAGAGGAGCTTCCCAATTTCACCGAAGATAGGGGACACGTCGCCTGTGTGATAAACCGAGGACGGCCACCGAATCCCTTTGACTTCAACCCCATTCGCTTCTCTCTTACCTTTCGTGTGCTCTATATATCTACAAAGTACTTCCCATATGTACCTAAATCTTCAGTCTCTCTCTCTTGTTCTCTCTCTCTCTCTTTAACACAGTTCCTAGCATCCGTATTTGTCTCTGCCAACTTTTAGTGACACACCATGGGAAGAGCACCTTGTTGTGACAAAAATGGACTCAAAAAGGGTCCATGGACCCCGGAAGAAGATCAAAAACTGGTTGAATATATCTCCATAAATGGGTACGGGAATTGGAGGACGCTTCCCAAAAACGCCGGTAATTCTTCATCCTAAAACAAATAAATACTTCTGTTTTTTCGTAGTTTTCAAAAGTTTTTAAAATCGTTTTATGTTATTTCGTACGAATTCTATAGGGCTCCAAAGGTGTGGAAAGAGCTGTCGTCTTCGTTGGACTAATTATCTTAGGCCTGACATCAAAAGGGGTCGATTTTCGTTCGAAGAGGAAGAAGCTATAATTCAACTCCATAGCATATTGGGAAACAAGTAAGTTTTTATTTTTTATTTTTCTTTTAGATTTCTTCCTTATAAAAGCATATTTGGTATAGAAAATATTTGATTGAGCAATGATTGCAAGACTTGGGTCTTTTTATTTAATGAAAAGAATCATAAATACTGTTAAGCAATTTTAAAAAATGCGTCTGACACATCATCATTTTGAGTATTCTACGTGAAAATTATTATAATTTTCAATATTGATTTTGTATTGCGTTCTTGTTTGTTTGATGATAGGTGGTCTGCCATTGCTGCTCGCTTGCCAGGAAGGACTGACAACGAAATTAAGAATTACTGGAATACTCATATTCGAAAAAAGCTTCTCCGAATGGGAATCGATCCAGTGACTCACATTCCTCGCCTCGATCTTCTCGACCTCTCCTCAATCCTAAGCTCATCTTTCTACAACCCATCTCAAATGAACCTCTCAAGGTTACTCGGAGTCGAACCCCTTGTTAACCCAGAAATCCTAAGGCTAGCCACTTCTCTCTTGTCTTCTCACCGCGAAAACCATAATTTTCTCCTTCAAAATGTTCAAGAAAGCCACCTTTGCAGTCCTCAAGAAGTCCAAGCCCAATTTCCACAATTGGGTCAAACTAACCAATCTCAAACCCTAATTCAAGAAATTCCAATTTGCACCACTTTGAGCACACCTAATTGTGTTCCACTTGCTAGTGAAGCCCATGTAATGGAACCAAATGTGAACCAATTCTCATCAGATTTCACCAACTTTAGTGAGTGGCAAAACAATGAAATGCCTTCTAGTTTATCAAAAGAATATGCACAAGCACCAAATTTCGGGTATTACGGGCCTGAAAACTCGAATTTCCAATCCCATAACGGCAATAACTTCAGCTTTGGTTCTGTTTTATCAACACCTTCGTCGAGCCCTACACCGATGCACTCAAATTCGGGGTACATCAACAGCAGCAGCACTACAACTACCGCTACTGAGGATGAGAAAGAAAGCTATTGCAGCATGTTGAAATTTGAAATCCCAGAAATGCTTGATGTTAATGAATTCATGTAACTTTGCTATGGCTCTCATCACTTTGTTTATGGATATTATAAAATTTCTAAAATAATAATTATGTTGCAATTTTCTTAACCTCATAGACGTGAACTTTCCGTTATTGATGTACTATTCTAAATTTTGTTTCTTCATTTGGTACTTGATTATGCATATTCAATTCAATTGACAAGAAATTGGATAAACCAACAAAATATTAAAAATTAAAAGAGGATAAAATATTATGTTTTACTCTTGGTCGAGCTTGGATGAACATCACCACTGGATTGTCAATTCATAGCAAATTCGGTCGGTATCTTTATTTGATAGCTCGGTCGATGAGCCTATCCTTACAGAGTTTCTCAAGCCAAGCCAGGATCAGAGGATAACGTACACCTCTGCCACTCGTACGCTTGATCTCAAACACCAATTATGCGATGGGCTAACTACCAATAACGCCTTAAGGGCATGATTGAGTCAACCGCCTACTCATTAATATCACAGTTGGCACATCCTCATACGCGCCGAACTACTCTATAAAAGGGGATAAATTCACTCTCATCAGTGGGCAATACTGACCCTCTCTCTTCAGATTTTCTCTTTTAAGACCAAAGTCAATAACCCTTTTATTACTCTCTTATTTCTTTTTATTTTTTATGGTCATTAACTTTATCGTCGGAAAATCATCCTCTCAACAACTCCGGGCATTCCTTTTTACTGTTGTTATCTTGTAAGCTTGATCGAACATCATCAAGCCATCAGAAACCGTTTGTCAATCACATCTTTATCTACGTTCAATTTTCTCTCACTCCCACAACTCCAAAAAATAAAATAAAATGTAATATTCACTATTTAATGCAAAAAAGAAAACAAAACAAGAACTTTCCACGTATATCACACAAATATATTTATATATCCATCTACCCATAATAATCATATATGTTGTTGCCTTGGTCACGAGAGACAATACATTTTGAGCATAAACTATTGGGTAAAATTATATTTTGCTCCCTTGTGATTTCCCCTGAGTTTCACTTTGTACCTTCAAATTCTAATTGTGTCATCAACTTTTTACACTTATATATCAAGTGTCAATTTAGCCCTTTTATCCACTTTTCATTTTATTAATGGCCACGTGGACCCTTTTCATGATGTTGTATGACATCTTTCTGTTACTTAGTTAAACGACACGTGAAAAGAAATACACATTGACACTTGACTTAAGATACTACTGACACAATTAAAAGTGTCAATATGACTCTTTCGTCCACCATTCCATTTAATTAAGAGCCAAATGACTTCTTTTGTTACTGAGTTATACAACATTAGGGCAGAAGAGACGCATTAAAATTTTACTTAAAAAGTGTATCAGGCTAACTGACACATTGAAAATGAGTGGTGTAACTTGAGATTTTAGAGAAACACAAAGGATCAAAGTGTAGTTTATCAAAAACTAGTTTCTTTTCTTATCTTTTTTTTTTTTAGTTTCCCAAATGGGTAATTATCATCTATATGTAGAAAGATGAAATCCAAGTTACATTAAACAATTAATTAGGACCACTCTGAAATTATTTAAATTTGTTTCATAGATCCGGTGATTGTCGCCGCCGCGCCGGAGATGGGGAAGCTGACATGACACGTGAATATGCCACCTGTAAGGTAAGTGTCTTTTTCACACACAAATAAAGTGATAAATTATGCAATTTAATATAGGACGGGTGATTTAGTAAGACTTTGACTAAGAAAGCCACGTGTCCACGTATACGGTGGATACAGTTTTTTTTGGGTGGGGACCACCTGCTTTATTGAAAATCATAGCATGGCCCTTGTGACCATTTGTCTCTTTCATCAGCACCCTTCAATTAATAGAAGTTATTGGTATTTGGTATCACTAGTCATATTGGGTGATCATATTTGGGTATCACATTTTAAGTATAATTTATTATTATTTTAATTATATAATATTAAATATATTATTTAATGAGTTATTATACATAGAGATTGAGAAATACAAGGTGATACATAAATAGTATCAAATGTTGCATCCACTTGGGTAGCAGGTATCAACTTGAACATGGCTGATTAGTTGTCTAAAAATTAAAACTTGCTTAAAATTTGAATACATATTATTAGGGTCGAATAGATGCAAATTGATATTGGTATGGGTGTAAATGAGAAGGGTGAAGTTCAGTAGTGATTTGTTTGAGCTTCATAAATATTTTTAAATTTTACTTGTTTATCAGCTGCCCAGATCCTATCAAGCTTCAATTGAGCGATGGCAAAATCCAGTTGAGGTAAAGCTAAACTTAAAAGAATAACAACTAATGGAATATATTGAAGTTTGATTTATTTATGAATCAGTATTTGGTGTTGTAAAAATATGGGTTGAAATCCTGCAAAAAAAAAAGTTTGATGCCGTTTGTAAATGAGTGCAATTGGGTGAAACGAGAGTTAAGTCGACTGGGTTTATGTAACAAATGATTTCAAATGAAGCTATGGACACGAATGAAACTCGAGTAATTAATCTCAAACCCTGTGATTGGTTGGGGAACATTTGTCTCCGAACAACCAATAATTTTTTAAAAAAAATAAAAAGAAATGATTTTCCTACAATTAATTTGTTTGTTTGTAGACGTCAGTCTAGGACACGTGGACTCAATAATATGCAAGTGGGTCCACGGGTTACCGGTTGACCCGGTGAAAAGGACTCTTATCCATTTCAAGAGGTTTGGCTGCTGAGTGTTGTCGCTATACTCGCCGATTATTTCAACACTGTAATAAGTTTTTTTCTTTTTCTTTATTAAGGCTTTTTTGACATTTTTAAGAACTTTATTTATTTTATTTCGTTTTTAGTATTTTTTTATTCTTATCTGAAATTCTTTTATACTTTTTCAGATTGTTTAACGAGAGGAGTATAAAAATATAAATTTTCTTTATCTAACTTGAAAAACAAAATCCACTGAAAACAAGATTTTAGTCTAACTAGTTTGTTTTTAATCTTTTGTTTAGTGTATTTTTTTAATTTGAATAGTTTTTTATATTGTAAATTTCTCTAGTTAAAAGGAACCAAAAACTATAATATTTTATTGAAAAGGTGAAAAAATAAATAAAAAATCTAAAAACAAATCTAGGTCGAACTAGACTTAAGTTTTTATTCAAAAACATAATGTGACAATGGTTATTTCAAATAGAAGTTTCTTTTTTATTTTTAATTAATCTTTAGGCTCCATTTAGATACGTGAATTTCGAATACATAAATTTAAAATTTATAAATTTCAAATACCTAAGCATTTCAAATTTCTTTAGATTTTAAATCCCCTATTTGAATTTTTTTTCTCAAAAGATTTTAATTATATGAATTTTAATTAATACTATTTTTGGCTAGAGAGATGGGTAGAGAGAAGATGAAAGAGAGAAACGATGAAGGGGAGAGGAGAGAGAAGAGGAGAGAGAGATAGGAGAGAGATGTGTGAATTTATCAAACAACATGTAATTTAGAATTATTTGAAATCTCTTTATTTTACTTTTAAAGTTCAAGGGATGATTTTCATTAATTTTAAATTATTTAATCAATTCGTCAACCAAGCATACTCAATAAATTTTAAAATAATAACTTAAAATTTCGTCGTTTCAAATTCACCTATCTAAACGAGCCTCAGTTTTTATTCAATGATTGCCTAAAGATTTAAGGTAAAAATGATTATTTCAACTCTATAAGAAGTTACTTTTTTTTTTCCATCACTTTATTAAGCTTAAATTCAATGATTGCTTAATGATATAATGTAGCAATGATTAATGTGAACACTAGGAAAGTAGAAGGTAAAGCACCATTCAAGCTCAGTCACAGCGAAAAAGAGGTGTCCCAATCACCATAATTTTTTTTTCTGATCATAATTTTATAATTTTTTAATCTTTTTTAATGAGAAGAGCTTGAAAATTTAAAAAAAATATATAATTCAAGAAAAAGTTTACTAAAGATAAAAAAATTATTTTTATTTGACAAATTAACTAAATCTTTTGTCTTTAATATTTTTTTTGAATTTTGATCAAATCTTATATATTTTTAGATTTCTCTCGCTAAAAAGAACCGAAAACATATAAAATTCAATGTGTCATTTATTTACTATAAATCTCAAACATGACCAAAAGGAGAGAATCCCAATGAACATGACAGTAACAACCCCATGGCCCGAGGTTGGCATAGTAATAGTTACTTGACCATCAGATGCCTCATGAAACATTTGGTCATTCTGAATTTTAATTTTCACTCGGGTGCTATCATTGATAAAATCCCTTCGAGCTAAAAAAATATTGAAAAAGCGTTTCTTATTTTTCAAAGATTTATGTGTTATGTCAGTCTATACGAATTTTGCTCCAATTTTAAATGTAAAATAGTGAAATTTATTTCCCAAATTACTTGGTCCAATAGAGACTAAGTTATAAAAAAAATGAACATGACAGTCACGGAATGCAATTTTCTTGTGAAAGCTTCATGTATATAGCTTTTTCCACGCATTGACAAAATAGAAGCCCCTGTTGTTTACTATCCGACAACAAAAAAATTGAAGGAGTAGATGGACACAGTTGCCGAGAAGACTTGAAGAAATATACTCACATGTTAATGATTGAAATGATAACAATAATTGTACTAAGTTATATGGACATGGTATCTATTGCCAAAATCAAAATAATATAAAATTATACATAAAATTATTTAAATTTTATTTTCCGTTGTTGAGAATTTAACTAATAAAATTTATTTATTTCTCTAGCAGCTTAAGATTTTAAATGAATTAGTAATTACAATTCTAATATGGTATCATAGTTGGCAATTGATTATGTGCTAAAATGACACTGCTTGTTTGCTTATGAAGGAGAGTTTTGAGAATATAGATAATCAAATTTGTCACTTTCTTTAATATTTTAAGCTTTATTTTTGGAGTAATTTTCACGATCAATTTTATAAAATAATTTCAAAAACTTCTTTTTAAAATGAAAACATTAAGGTCATGTTTGTTAACAGTTTTACTTTTATTTTTCTATTTTTGTTTTATTTTTTTTTATAAATGAAAATAAAAAACTTGTTTGTGTTTCTAGTTATAACTAAAAATAAGAAAAAATTACTACTACTATTTTTGAAAATAGTAAAAATAAGAAAAAGTTATTTTTATTTTGTTTTTAAAATCTTTTCATCCAATTTTTTTCAACCATCACCACCACCGCCACCACCACCGCCGCCTCCTCCACTGCCACCACCACCGCCACCTCCTCCACTGCCACCACCGCCTCTACCATCTCCACCACCACCGCCACTATTTTTTTTAAATAATTTTAAAAAATGTGAACACAAATATATTTTTTATTTTTAAATAATTAAAAAATAAGTGAACATAAACATATTTTTAATTTCTATATTATATAAAAACAAATTCAAAAATAAAACAAATTCAAATACAAAAATTAAAATAAATACAAAAAATAAAAGCGTTACCAAACATTCCCTAAATGTTTTTATATTTTATTTAGGTTTTCACGAAATAGCTTTCTAGAATATAGAAACATCTTTCAAAAGTTTTTTTTTCTAAAATTAATTATTTTTCAAAAAATTCTCAAAAAATAAGTTTCAAAAGTCATTAATCAAATGAATTTTTAAAATATATATTATAAAATTGATTCTGAACACATCAATGAAACATACAAGTGTGTGATTACCAGTATAATAGCTGCTATTGGAAATTTATATAATTTTGGTATGAATGAAGTGGGGTGTTCGAAAGATCTCTCACTTGTAGATGTCAATTAGAAAAATAAGGCTGCCAATAGATCAACACATAAAAATTGAATCCAACCAAAATTCATTTTGTTATGAGTTCCAATTGAAGATGAACTCTACCCATTTCACAGTCCAACTGAAAAAATTAATTTTTTATTTTCATAGTATAATAGAAAAAAAGATTCTTGTCTTTTCATTCTTCTATAAAACAAAGTCAGGACCATTGATTTCATAATGATCGAAAAATTAGAGATAGAGAAAGACAAACGTATATTCAGTTTACCTATGCGATCTAGCCGTTTTATTGTGAGAGGAAAACGCCGACAAAATTTACAACATTTTCGGTAAGCGACAAATCTTTTTTAAAGAGACTGTGCTTGTAGAAATCGGCTCACAATTTTGTTTGTTTCTCATTTTGTCATGTATTTATAAATTCAATTTCACTGTATATTTTATGATAATAAAAATTATTGTTTGAAATTCTATATTTATCATATTTTTTTCAATTGTAAAGCCATTCAAATATTGACAACTCAATTTGGTAGCTAGCTGTAAGATCACCAAATGCGAGGTGCCTATATAGTTATTCAAACTGTGCCCTCTAATTCAGACATGAATTATTGTAAATATAGTCAACTCTATAAATGGTACTACACGACGTCGTTTCACTAAATCTTTCGCATTTTGTCTCTAAATAGAACCACATCATTTTATATTTATTCGGACAAAATAACATCATTTTAAACTATTCTATAAATATTGTACACAAAAATATATAACTGTAGCACGTCTCTGTCAGCGTGTTACACACTTTCTTGGTCAAAACCCTCTCTCATGTGTTGAATGTAAGATGATAAAATATATAGGTGTTCTTTTTTTCTTTTCTTTTTTTTATTTAAAGAGCTAAAAGATAGATATGCAAGGTGGAGTCACGTGAGGACAAATGGGATTAATTAAAAAAAATTATATTATTTTTATTAATATAATTTATAAATATAATTTTAATTTATAAAAATTAATAAATTATCTTAAATTTTATAATTTGACCTATTAGACATAAATTTTAACTCTTTTGACCATGTTGAATATAAATTCTGATTATTTTGACCCTGCTAAACATAAATTCGGATTCATTTGATTACACTAAATATTCATTCTGGCTCTGTTCATGTAGGTATGAGTCGTATAACGAGAATGTTTGTTATTGCTAAACATTTATTAAAAGTGATTACTCAGAAGTAGAAGTCAAAAAGTATCTAATTATTATTATTAAAAAATTACAAAATAATTACATAATTTTTAAGACAAAAAAATAAATAGAAATCACAACTATTAAACTCGAATAAACACCCTTGACATGCTTTCAAAATAAGCAAGAGCAACACATAGCTTTTTGTTAGAAAAAAAAAACATTAGGCAAAAGAACTTTGTTTTATTTTATTTTTTGCTTTTTGTTTGAAAATATAAAAGCAGCTGATTTAAATTTAACAGATAGCTTCTCCAATTTGGTAAAATATTTAACAATAGCTAAATTTTGGAAATTCTATTTTTTTTACAATGGAGCTTACAAATGACATTTTGTTTTTCTTTCTATGAAGAAAATTAAAACAAAATAATAATTTACACCATACAACTAAAATATATAATGATTTAACATTTTCTGGGATAATTTAAATATACTCTTTCTCTCTCGTATTGAAGTGTCACTATTTCATTTTGGAGTGTTTAAAAATGTATGTCTAAATTAAAAAATCAATAAAAATATATATAATTTTTTTATTTTACTTTTTTTATATATTATTTAATTAATATTTCAGAAAAAATAAAAAATCAAACATGATAATTATAAAAATAAATTAATGAAAATAAATATAATAATTATATTATTTTAAAAAGATGAACCCCCCAAAGTTGACTTCAAAGTGGGATTGAGGGAATAATGATTTAACATATTCATTACTTAACATTTTGGTTTTAGCTGGACAATTAGCAGCAGCTCTTAAATGATACTTAACATTTTGGATTTAGCTGGACAATTAGCTGCAGCTCTTAAATGAATGAAAATAAAATGTACGGCAGGCTTTGACAAGCAGCCGACCAATGCCAAAAGGTCACCAGACTCACCACACACACTCTCTCTCTCTCTCTCTTCCCCTACCGCCCAAAGAAAAGTTCTTCCGTATTCAAGTTTTGAAGAAGGAACTATACAAGTGGGTTTGTCTTGTCTTTTTATTTTGGACGAGGCTTTTATGCGGTTTATTTTTGGACAGAGCATCGGGGAGTACACGCATTATGAGCCATATTTTGCTTGATAATTAAAATGATTTATATGATTGATTTTATTAATATTTTTAATATTTTTAAAAAATAACGTTGATCGGATATAAAATTACAGATCAATATCAAATAAATAGTTATAATTTAGTGCGTTATACTCGTTAATAAGTACTGAATAGATATTGAATTATGTCCGATCAACTTATTTTTTTTATTACTGATCTTTACGATAGAATCTACAGTATGAACGATTTGAATTATTGAAATGATATTTTAATAAAACCCAAAATACTTAAATGATAATGGTGCACTCTATTTTTAGATTTAAGAGAAGCCAGGGCCTTTCATTTTTGCCAACTTTCTTGCATCATTTTATTTTATTTTACCTTGTGTTTTAATAGTTGCCAACTTTCTTGCATCTAGCTTCAAAAAATAAAATAAAAAACTCTTGCATCTTTTTATTTTATTTATTTCTTACACTTTACATTAAGACCCAATTTGCCCTAGTTTTTTTCTTCGTTTTTAGATTTTTTTAGATATTTAGATTTTTGATTTTTTTTTAGTGAAAATTTTGAATCGTTTGATTAAAATTTTATACTTTTTTGGCTCTTCATTTTTTTTAGCC